>JAKRZM010001047.1:269485-280177 GCA_036379175.1 Heliconius cydno galanthus | reverse complement strand
TCCAGTAGATCCAGAGATCTTAGCGTTCAAACAAACAAACAAACAAACAAACTCTTCCGCTTTATTATATTAGTATAGATATAAAATAAATACCTACAAATATCAAACGTTATCATCTAATAGTAATATAATTAACATGCGCATAAATAGTCGGTCAATTCTAACACATTTATTTTCCTTCCTTTGTAAGCGAATGAGTCATGCGCCGGCGCAGTACGGGGAATAGCTATGGGCTGATGAAATTATGATATCAATGTTACGTGATACAGGTTGTGAATGAGTTTTATTTTAATTATATAACGTTTTATTGTAATTTTTAAAGATATTTTTAATGTAAAATATGGCTTCACGATGGGAGGCTTAAGGAACCTAATGTTAAGATATTAAGATATTGTGTTGTTTACTTTCACCTAAATTTTGGAGACATTACGTGTTGAGTTGCGAAAGGAAAAGATAAAAGGGAAAAGAGACAGAGGAAATTAAAATATTTTATTCCTACGAGTGGGAATTTAACATACAACCGTCGCATTTACAGTTTATATTATAAAATTACATTTGAAACAAAAGAAGATTTTATTCTAAAATAAACTTTTAATGAAGAAAAATGATTTCAAATAAAAATTTCAAAGTATTGAATCATACCTAATCGACTACTTTATTACGTAAAATATTCTATTGATACTATCACATATCTAAAAATAACCCACTAAGGTCAGTCGGCACAGTAGTAAAATGACTGCAACGCGACACACGGTTTTAGGTTCGATTCCCACTCGAGGAAATAAATTATTTAATATCTTCATTCCTTCGTTCTGGTAACGAGGTAAACCGCGGCGTGGAGTTTCCTCTATCAACAATAATGCCTCTAAAATTGTCTTAATGGGAACGGAGTGTTTTAACATTAGGTTCCCAGATCCTTCTGCCTACCCTGCTATATGCTGCCTGCTATATATAAAAGTAGGTACTATCGAACAATTTTAATTATTTTCTATCTGGACTGTAGTAAACTGTTACATTTACGGTTAGTTGACACAGACACTGACAGGTCTAGACAGTGTGTGCTCGGGTTAAATTAGAAGAGTGCATCTGCTCTATGTATTTTATCTTTTATATCTTACTAAATGTTTGTAAAGTTGCTATACATGTCGATTTTAAATTAGTGGTAATTAGTTTTCAGGTATATGTTGGTTTTATCTTATCTTTTTATTAAATGAGAGCATTTGATGTTCTAGTGTACCTACATGTTATATAACTTTATATTTTTCTATAAAACTTTCTCATATTTTATTTAATTTGATTTTGATTAAGAATATAGGAATGAAATAATTTATGTCTACAGAATATGAGCTTATTCGTTCAAATTTAAAATAAAAAAAAATAAAGCTGGAAATCGATAAAAGAAAAAAATAGAACTTAAACTGAATTGAATTTTTGTTAATTATTGGCAGCCTAGTGTTAAGATACTCCATTCTCCACTTTTTGCAGAATTCTTGAGACATTGTGTATTGAATAGCAGAACTCACCGCCGCGCTTTATCTTGACACCAGAGCGAAGAAATAAAAATAAAAAATAAATATTTAATTCCTTCGTCTGTGCATCGAACCTACAGTTCGTTCTACAATCGTTTACAGTCTTACACTTCTGGCCCTACTCCACGACTGGTCTCAAAGGCAAAACATATTATAGCGAAAAAAGCTTGCAAAAAAGCACAATTACACAACCCTTTAAAGCCTTAATTATTCAACCCCCAAGTCTAAAGACAATGAGACCTAGTCATCGTTTCGAGCTTCCATCTCAATATAGTACGGCCAACAAGCCATGGCCGCTGAAGTTAGTTGTAGATGACTGCGCACATTAAATTTTAAAATCAGAAAACTTTACTTCAAAGTGGCCACAACTCGTTGGCCGTGCTATAAGTTAAGTAACAGCCTAGTAACGGTGAGTCATAGTGTAATCTGATGAAAGATATTTTTTTTTCACGGTGCCTTCCCGTGCCTTCCCGCGCCGAGCACTGTGTGACTCATCAAGATAAGGCCGTATAACGAGATGCTGTTAGAATATTAAGCTATAATAAGTTTGGGATTTTTTATGTGATATTTTGCGATTTTTTTTGTTGGTGTTTGTTGTTGGCTGTGGTTTTTAGTAGGGGTTGGTGTAAAATGGTTCAAGTAGGGGGTTAAAGTAATTTGTCTACTTAAATGATCGTTTAATGGAATTAATAGGAAAGTTTTTTCTAATTTTTTCTTGTTATATTGAGTTTTTTCTGAGTAAGTTGTAATATTTTTATATGTTACAATATGTGAAATTTATGAAACTAAACTTCTTAAAAATCATGATAGTTTCAAAAATATGGATAATATCAATGCAATCGGTTTTCTCTGCAATTTTATATTTATTTTCAATTATTCTTACTTAAAGCGTTCTCTTGCTCCATTTTACCACGATTATTGAAATAATTTTAAATTCATAATAATTAAATTTTCTATAAAAAAATAAAGCTTACAAAAATATATTTACTATTATAATATTTAATTATAAATTAGCTAATAATAATAATTTATCAAATTTTTATAAGAATCGACTCTACAGAACTTTTGCTCTTTCACTGCGTTGACCAAACTCCAGACGATGTCTTCAAACAATTTTTTTATTTTTATTTTGTACCGAAAATATTTAACATTTAAACGATTCATTTTATAATTAGGACAGTTTTGATATAATGATGACTTTAACAATCGACATTATATTTATTACATGTCTTATTTCGAGGCCGTCTTGGTGCAGGGGGTCTTGTGAAGCCATAGTTTGCAGTTCGATTCCCCTTCGGTATTAAAAATATATGTATATACCTATAGATACTATATCATATAAAATATATTAGAAAAATGTAAAGGCATAATAATTTTCAAGCTCTGATAACGATAACAGCGTGGCGTTGAATTTCGACTTGTATCAGGATTTTCTCTTAGAAGCGGGAAAATTAAAATAATTAATTCTTATCGTTATTATATCTAGATGATGTATTTTTTTTTTAAATATGGTCAACTTTATACTAAAAGTCGTCACATTTTTTTTTTAAATAGACAATAAAAATACTTTCCAAATGAACGACATTAATCATTTCATGTCATCCATTATAATGTAAATGTGATAACAAAAGTTAAATAATAATATGTGTCGTAGAAACATAATTATATAGAAATGTAACATTCCTAATTTTTTTATTGTGACATGACAAATTAGACATTAACTAATGCTATTGTGGCATAGTTCATCGTGTCAAAAGTGTAACAGAAAGCGATGGACGTTTTTTTTTAGCTTTACATCTTCTCGAGATAGGACGATTAGGGGTTCGATTTCCACTCGGAAAATTTGATTATTTTCTTTTCTTGGCTCTGATATGAAGAAAAAACGTGGCGTCGATGTCCACCCATTATTTCACAATATCGAAAATCGAATGGAAAAAGTGCAACGGGATCTCAATAGGTACTAGGTTCTCTCCTCGTACTTAAAACAAGTGTGTAGAACGGAGAGATTAGTCATTTTCTTTAAATTCACTACCAACCCCACAATAAAGGGGTATAAAAAAAACAACCTTTAATAACTTAATCGCCATTAAATCATTCATTACTTACAAAATACCGGTCCAAACGTGATTCTTTATAATACCTTATTTAACGATTCAAAATGTCAACTCGTAATAGTGTCACTTTATAGCTCCTAAATCATTTAGACGTTAATTCTGACGAACGAACACACACTGTCTGATGGGAAATGGCTGATTTTTTTAAAGTTACAATGTATTTTATTATTATTTTCATTCTTTGAAACTTTTTATGAAAGCTTCTTTTATTTCACATTCATATTTTACGTAAGCTAAATTTTTATTATGCTTTAAAAGGTCTATTTTATTATTTACGAGTATGTATGACTGTATAAAGAAATATATCATTTTTTAAAATTTATTAGCAGTGGTAAATAAAACGTTTAGATGAATTAAATTAATATAGTCAAGCATAGGGAACCTGGGAACCATGTTAAGACGCTCCTTTAAGATACGTATATTCACCATTTTCCGCAGAATTCTTGAGCGAAACAACGTCTCATAGTAAACGCGACAGTTCTAAGTTTGAGTCCCAATCAGGGGAAAAAAATATATAAAAAAAAATAATAATAACATACTAATAATAATAAATTAATGAAATATTACTAAATGACATTTTCTTTAGAAATCTTTTGTACGGCTTTATAAGTTTTATTTTTCAGTATATTTTTGTTATCTTCACCTTATATCCCATATATGGTGAAACTTGACGTCGCGCTTTGCCTCGGTACGAGAGTAAATAAATAAAATTATTAAAATTTTCATTCCTCCCACTGGGAATCGAACCCACAACCGCCATGCTATAAGCAACTAAATACCATTATCAGATATATTAACAACACTGAGCGAGCAATTATAATAAAAAGCTATTTCATTTTAAGTATATCGACCGATATCGTTCTAACAAAAGATTCCTTATCACTAATGAAGTATGACGAAAGACGTCAAGTGTCCACAAACCGGTTGATGTATACCAAATGTTTGCTGGAGATAACAGTGTTGCGTGGTCTACGCATCAGCGTCACGCTGGGTAGGCAGAGGGAACCTGGTGTTGAGACACTCCCCCACTTTCCGCCGAATTCTGGAAGCATTGCGTGTTGAGTGCGCCGCGCTTTTGCCTCGACACCAGGGCGAAGAAATAAATATATATATTTAAATAAATATTTCCTTTCCTCGAGTGGGGATCGAACCCACCACCAGCCGATTTCTTTTTGCGCCATGCTGCGCCACACACCGGCATAGTTACAGGAACACAAACAAAAAAATATTTTTTTTATATTTTTTTGGTAATAGAACAAGTGGGTCATTTATTTAAATTATAAACGGAGTGTCTTAACACTAGGTTCCCTTGCCTTCCCTGCTGTGAGCGGGATACAGCGTGAACCTGATTTAATTTGATTTAATTTTTTTTATATAGAAATATACATTTAGATAATTCCACAATCGCTTACAACTTACACCATATTATAAATAGGTAAGCTCTATCGAATTTTATTAAAAACTTCTTTGTATGTAATTTTTATGGCGACAGCCTGTTAGTATGTAGAAATATTTAGATAACGACGCTTTTGTTTCATACTATAGTGTATATAGAACCTACATATATTGACATTTCATAAATTTGAATCATCTAATAGCTAATAGTGTTTTTTTTTTTAGGAATTGTAATCGATATGAAAAATAGCTATATTACTTGAATATTATATGGTTTTGTAGAAATTGCATTTGTTGGTTATGTTTATGTAGGTAATAACTAATAAGGCTTAGAAAATAGAGTTTTTGTCTGGTTAATCGTTCTCATCTCAGGAAGTATTGTCGTAATTGAGATGTTTTTTGGGTGATAATCCATATTATGTATGTACTTAGGAACCTTCTGAATTTAGGTTCATTTTTACTTCTATGTTTTGAGTATGAGTAGGAGTTTTCATTACATATCCACAATCCCAGGACAGGATCCCGAGATTAGAATCACGCTCGGGATCAAATCATAATTATTTTTGGTATATGCATGGTGGAAGCAGGGAACCGATCCTATACGCTATGCGGGAAAAAAGTGAAGTCGCAATTTTTTATTTTATTTCTCAAGTCATTTTAATAGAACAAAAGAAAACTATATTATTATTTTCCATTAAAGTCATAATAAACTAATACTTACTTTTAAATACATGATTCACACTTGTCCTTAGTATTCCTGCAATTAGCATATATTATATTAGTCGTCATTAAGCAAATGAGTTAAGATAACACATGGAGGTGTGGCTTGGAGCTAAAATCTATTAAATTATAAAGAAATTGTTTAAAATATAGTAGGGTAAGTATAGGGAATTTAGCGTTAACAATGATTCTATTCATCACTTTTCACTAAATTATATAGAAGACTTAATTTTATATTGAGCGGCGGAACTTAACGCCGCGCTTTTGAAAAAGTATTTTTTTCCGAGTGAGAATCGAACTCGCAACAGTCGCGTTTGTAGTAAGACGATGTGCTGGTTACGATAGCATTGATAGCTTTTTTAGCTTCACGCTGTTCTGCACATAGCAGGGTAGGCAGCGGGATCCGGGGAACCTAGTGTCTCCGTTCTCCATTACGACATTACCGTTCCCTAATTTCCGCCGCATTTTTGAGGCATTGCATTGAGTAAAGAAACTCAACACTGTTCTGTACCTTGGTACCTAGCGAGTAAATGAAAATAATTATTAAATATGTAATAACCTCGAGTGGGAATCGAACCCACTACTGCCCCATTATCACATCACTATTCGCATGTTTCTACACGATGGAATTAAAAGTTTATAATATAAATTATTATTATATCTTTTTTATTATTGCTCCATATAACGTCTTAATTTGTGACTAAGAATCGAATTTACTATCATAACAGTCCAAGCTATTAACCACTGGGCTATATGTGAGAAAATGTAGATAAAACAAGTATTACAAGGCAAAACTGTTCTTCGCTATCGTAATATTGTGAAATCATACACACAATAAACATAGTAGCGTAGTATAGCGTTTGCTTGCGATTTCGTCTCTATGAATACGTCTACGCTGATGTGTGCGGGAAAGAGCGGGAAGCAAAAAATAAATCGAGAATTTTGCTAAATTTGTACCTTAATTATTATCTTTAAAAGATAGATAATAAATATAGTTTCATACAAACAATTGTTTAAAATCTAAATTATTAATGATGTATTACCAAAACACAAATTCACTAAATTACCAATATTGTGTGAACAGTGTCCGCGACGCGACGGTTTTGAGTTCGAGTAGCTCTCATGAATGAATTATTGCATTTGTAAGCGCGGCGTTGAGCTACGCCACTTAAAGCGCAATACTTTAAAATTTGGGCAGAAAATTGACCAGAAAGGTCTTGGAGGTTCCCTCTGCCTACCCTATTATTTGCGGGAAAACTAAAAAAATAATAAATTTATATGTATATATATATAAACACAAACATACACACAGTTTTTCTTGATATATTATTTCCAACATAAGTACTAAAGTCGACGTACGTTGGCAACACGTGGATTGTAGTATGGAAAAATTGTGCCCTATGAATATGTAACTGCATAGTAGTGCAAGGTCAATACTAGTTCAATAGAATAAATATATTGTATGGATTCGAAGGTCGTTTTTGTTCGTATATACGTTATATGCGGGTTAATGCGTGTTTAAATTAAATGCAGGTAGAAGTTAAATAAAATATTATTTGTATTTATCGTGGCGCAGCGTAGCACAGCGGCTAATATCACGGTTATGGGTTCAATTCCGACTCAGTATAAACAGTTATTTTCATTTTCTCGTTTTGAAAGCAAGATGAAAATCAGCGTTAACTTCCGCCAATCAACATACAATGCCTCGAAAATTCGGCGGAAAGTGGGAAATTAAGTACTTAACACAAGGTTCCCTCTGCCCACCAGCGAGATACAGCGTGAAGCTAAAAAAAGGAAAAGGGATAAATAATTGAAGGACTTCATAGAAAATATAAAATGAGAATAAAGCTCGTATAATTTAAGCTTTACGTTGACAATAGTATACACACAATGAGTCCAAAACACGTACGTCTGGAAAAAAAGCTCAATCACTCGAACACCTGCGATTGATTTCAATACAGTTCGTGTATTGATTAGTATTCAATTATAAATGATACAGGAATTTCAATCTTAAATATCGGTTATAAAGGATATATTGCTTTGGGCAAATATTTCTCGTGCATTTGGCCCGAGGCGAAAGGATTTTAATGCAAAAACTAAATAACCTTAGTATTATTAAACATAATACGTTTCGTATTTGTGCATACAATTTTGAAGATATGCTGATAAGCGTGATGAGGATAATGACGAAGTGAAAAATTCGCAAAAATAAACCCGAAAATCTTAGTTTTAGGGTTCCGTATCTCAAAAAAAAAATGGAACTCTCATAGGATTGTATGTTTGTCAATCTGTCAGGGCCATTTATTTCAAGAACAGGTATCAAGCTGAAGAAAAAAATTACGTTCTAAGTAAACGCAATCAAAAGGTACGAATAATATACAGTAAAATAGAAATTTATGAATCTTTAGTTATTTACGTACTTAGAGATTTCCTCGAGTTGGGATCGAACTTTGTGCCCCTTTGCCACGACTAGCCTCCTTCCACATTACATGATCTTCGCTCTGATATCGAGACAAAGCGCGGCGTTGAGTTCCGACACTAACACGGAATGTCTCCAGAATTAACTAACATAGAATAGCACAAACACGTGTATGACCTAGAGAAAGATTATGTTATATGAATACTGCATTGAATAGAAAATTATCCTTGGACTGTTTTATAGTGATCGTATATTTGAATACCGTTAGGGTATTAGAATTGATTTTATAGATTATAATTTTTTATCATCAGGGAGAAAGATGGCAATGTGAGTTAAGTGGCAGAACTCTTGTTTTATTACCAGAAAAAAATGAAATAAACAAACATTTCTCCGATTAAAAATCGAACCACGCGAAACACGCTTACAGCTAGTCTTAATAGGAATGGACTGTCTTAACACTAGGTTCCCAGGTTCCCTCGCCTTACTCTGGCATTTGTAGGATACAGTGAGAAACATAAACCTACCATAAATATATAAAAGTAACATGCCGTAATAACTAGTATTAATGGCAACTGCAACCTAAAAGCTTCATAAACGGCGTCTCATTTCTCAAGTGAAATGTAAATTTCTAACAATAGTGAGACAATACCGCCTGTGGCAACCGCTTACCACTTTAACGATTATTGTTTCTTAGTGTTGGTTGGTAGTGCCTTTTTATATTCAAATTTATTGTTTTTAATTGAATATTTAAAGAGGAGAATGTTTTTTTTGAGGGATGTACGTCTAAAATAGTGTACCTAGCTCCTAGGTTCCTTCTACCTATCCTAGTATGGATATAAGATAGGAAAAATGATTGTAGAATTTATTACTTCCGCATTTGGCGAAGAAGCAGAGACAACATAGTGTTAAGACACTCCGTTCTCTGATATTTTTTTCTATATTTTGTAAGTGTGATAAAAGTAATATGACCACTCCACTTTTACTAACACATTGAATGGTACTATACAAAAGTAGAATTAAAATATTAAAATATAACATTTATTTCATTTATTGGACTAAAAATTGGACTAAAATCATGGTCAATCTCAAAATCATTATCAGAACTATACCACGACGGATCAGTTTATTATATAGACACGGAACACAGAGAGATCAAAGTGACAAGTCACTCCGTCCTTTTTCATTCTATTGACGTAAATAAATAAAAATCGAAACAAATTTTAAAATAACTTTAGGAAATATTAACAAAAAATATTCTCACATTTTAAATAACATGATAATCTTTAATTTACATATATACATCAATAACTACATTTACATAACACAGTGCAAATCAATATAACAAATATAAGACGGCAGGTACACAATTGTCGAATAAAATTATTCAATTTCAAATTATTTAAATTATCAAGATTTGGATGCGTATGCGCATGCAAATTTTATACGCTATTTACGCTCGATCAGTGTCTAAATGACTATTTTATACAAAATGCTAGTTATATAGCACTTTGTTGGTTCCGTGGGAAAACTGTTGAAAGATCATTTATCATTGAAATTATTTTTTTAAGCCAAGTAAATAATAGGCAGAGATAAAGGGAACCTACTTAAACTTTGCGTTCACCATATTTCGCCAATTTTCAAGACGTTCATCTACCAAAGCGGGAATATAAAAATAAATTAAGTATAATCATTCCCCCGAATGGAAATCGAACCCATAACTGCTCCACGAGGGCAATTAAATTTTAAATTGAAATTAACATTACCACAGGTACCAAGTAAATTAAAACCACGACGACTCAATTAGCAACAAAAATAGTCAACACAAAAGGGGTGGTTTGTGTCCGTGACGTATTTCGTATATATTTAATTAAATTCACCAGTTTTCAGTTTTAGCCTTTCAGTGGAATCAACTGAAAATTACTGACTTCATAGATGCCATTAATCATTGGTTACACGGACGGTCCTGAACAAAAGCTGATGTGGAACAGGGCTGCTACCCTAATTTAGTATTAATGTAATGCAAAAATATATTTTTTTCAAGGTTTCAGGTAGGCAGAGGGAATCTAGAGTTAAGATATTCCGCTCCCCAACATTCAACAACATTCTATAGGCATTGTGTGTTCACTGGCGGGACTCAACGCCGTGCGTTGCCTCGATACCAGAGTGAGGAATCATTGTGCAATTTGAGTGTCCCTCTCTAATAAAGAATAACATGAAAATATTTTTTATGGAAAATAAAAATGAACTCGTAATTGGTTTTTTATCAAAATTAAAAATAAATTATAAGCAAAAATCATTTTTAGAAAAAGCTTTTATTTAAACGCTTTAAAAAGGAGAAAATAAAATTTGTCTTTTAAATTTTAACTATCAACTCATAACCTCATTGTACACAATTTATATGATCATAAAAGCTTGTCGCGTTAATCAATATTTAATTAAATTGAAACTTTAAAAATTGAAACTTAGCAGATTTTACATAATTAAATTAGCACTAGTTTAGTTACACAAGTAAATC
>JAKRZM010001047.1:241107-269367 GCA_036379175.1 Heliconius cydno galanthus | reverse complement strand
AAAAAAAAAAATAAACAAACATTTCTCCGATTGAAAATCGAACTCACAACCGTCACGCTTACAGCTAGTCTTAATAGGAATGGACTGTCTTAACACTAGGTTCCCAGGTTCCCTCGCCTTACTCTGTTATCTATAGAGTACAGTGAGAAACATAAACCTACCATAAATATATTAAAGTAACATGCCGTAATAACTAGTATTAATGGCAACTGCAACCTAAAAGCTTCATAAACGGCGTCTCATTTCTCAACTGAAATGTAAATTTCTAACAATAGTGAGACAATAGCGCCTGTGGCAACCGCTTAGCACTTTAACGATTATTGTTTCTTAGTGTTGGTGGGTAGTGCCTTTTTATATTCAAATTTCTTGTTTTTAGTTAAATATTTAAAGAGGAAAATGTGTTTTTGAGGGATGTACGTCTAAAATAGTGTACCTAGCTCCTAGGTTCCTTCTACCTATCCTAGTATGGATATAGGATAGGAAAAATGATTATAGAATTTATTACTTTCGCATTTGGCGAAGAAGCAGAGAAAACATAGTGTTAAGACACTCCGTTCTCTGATATATTTTTTCTATATTTTGTAAGTTTGATAAAAGTAATATGATCACTCCACCTTTACTAACACATTGAAAGGTTCTATACAAAAGTAGAATTAAAATATTAAAATATAACATTTACTTCATTTATTGGACTAAAATTTGGACTAAAAATCATGGTCAATCTCAAAATCATTACAGTTAGGAGCTGCTGAACTATATCACGACGGATCAGTTTATTATATAGACACAGAAAACAGAGAGATCAAAGTGACAAGTCACTCCGTCCTTTTCATCCAATTGACGTAAATAAATAAAAATCGAAACAAATTTTAAAATAACTTTGGGAAATATTAACAAAAAATATTCTCACATTTTAAATAACATGATAATCTTTAATTTACATATATACATCAATAACCGCATTTACATAACACAGTGCAAATCAATATAACAAATATAAGACGGCAGGTACACAATTGTCGAATGAAATTATTCAATTTCAAATTATTTAAATTATCAAGATTTGGATGCGTATGCGCATGCAAATTTTATACGCTATTTACGCTTGATCAGTGTCTAAATGACTATTTTATACAAAATGCTAGTTATATAGCACTTTGTAGGTTCCGTGGGAAAACTGTTGAGATATCATTTATCATTGAAATCATTTTTTTTGAATCCAAGTAAATAATAGGCAGAGATAAAGGGAACCTACTTAAACTTTGCGTTCAACATATTTCGCCAATTTTCAAGACGTTCATCTACTAAAGCGGAATGGGAATCGAATCCACAACTGCTCCACGAGGGCAACTAAATTTTAAATTGAAATTAACATTACCACAGGTACCAAGTAAATTAAAACCACGATGACTCAATTAGCAACAAAAATAGTCAACACAAAAGGGGTGGTTTGTGTCCGTGACGTATTTCGTATATATTTAATTAAATTCACCAGTTTTCAGTTTTAGCCTTTCAGTGGAATCAACTGAAAATTACTGACTTCATAGATGCCATTAATCATTGGTTACACGGACGGTCCTGAACAAAAGCTGATGTGGAACAGGGCTGCTACCCTAATTTAGTATTAATGTGATGCAAAAATGTATTTTTTTCAGGTTTCAGGTAGTTAGAGGGAACTTAGAGTTATGATTCTCCGCTCCCCACTTTCTGTTAAATTCTAGAGGCATTGTGTGTTAGCTGGCGGGGCTCAACGCCGTGCTTTGCCTCGATACTAGAAAGAGGAATCCTTGTGCAATTTGAGTGTCCCTTTCTAAAAAGATTAATAACATAATTAACTAATACCCACTTAAATTGCAAAATTTAGTATATACTTGCATATATTATTCCATACATATTTTATGTATGATTCACACAGTCACGGCCGTAATGCTCTGCTTAGCTTTCTCCGTTGACCACACTCTGTATATACCTATTTATAGTACGCTCGACAAGTTGTGGCCGCCCTAAAATTAGGCTTTTTCAATTTTGTACATTGTTAACTCGGGGAGAAATAATAAAAAGTAAGAAAAATCAGCGGCCGCGAGCGACCTCGATCGTACTATAACCATTTTGTATTGAGGTAACGAACAACGGTGTCAAGATCAGATGAATCATGAATCGTGAATTAATATCTGTGCCAATATATTAAAATTTAAAATTAGTAAACGTACTCTCCCTTTCATTTGTTTTTTGTATGTTAGTTTGTTTGTGTGGAGGTTTTTCACCTGTTTTACTTAAAAAAATACATGATTCTCTCTTCATTAAGAAATTAGGTGTCCAAAGTTATGTTATATGCATAGCATATAACAATGCACAGGGTCATATGCATATGCATAGGGTCTGTGGATTCGATTCCCACTCAATAGAATTAATTATTTTGATTTCCTCGCTCTAGTAACAAGATAAAACGCAGCGATGATCCCAGAATTCAACACACAATATTTCTAAAATTAGACGGAAACCAGAGAACGTAGTGTCATAACACTAGGTTCTCTTTAAAAAAATACCGTTTTCAAATATAAATTTCCCACCAGCCCTACATAAACATTAAACAAACCTTAGTACAATAGCATCAACTTGCAGTGTTGGCTCGTATTAATAGCGTCTACTAATGAATATTGCAGCGAATGCAAGTTGACGGATAGTTCGTGTATTGTTTAGACTTCGGTATTCTTAGTGTTATTGTGATATGACGGGGTTCCTTTTGTATGTTTTATATAGTTAAATATATAAGAATATTATTAAGTTGGAGAGTTTGTTTGGTTTTACACAATAATCTCAGGAATTCTATGTAAAAGTGTGACATACATACGACTATCGATTATTTCCATTAGAACGAAGCCCTAGGTAAAAACAATTATTTAAAAAACAAAAATAATTGTTATAGTGGAATTTATATTTTACTAAAAGATAAAAGAATGTAAGCTTTTCCTCCTTTTTCCACTAGTTTTTTTTTTTAAAATGATTTTTATTTCGATGTTTTTTCCAAGATTCATTAGCTATATTGAGGAACTAAGTCACAAGCGTAGTCGGGCTAAATTTGTTAATTTTCTCCAAAAATCCGCGTTTATCCAAAAAATTACAAACTGTCAAATATCTGTTAAATCACTGAAAATCGTTAAACATACATGAGGATAAAATGAATAAGAACTAAGGATCCCTACCCATAACCCGTTGTCCTACCTTACATATATAACGGAGAGTTTCCTCTACTTACCCTGCTAAAAAAAAAATGCTAATAAAAAATGATATATAAAAAGCTAAATTATCATTAGCAAAATACAAATTGCTAATACTATTAACAAATAAAAAAATTAAAATATTCAAAACACACCCTTAACACTTAGCAATGCAATTTTTCAAGCTGTTGATTACATTAAAATATTTCACATGGTCAATTAGACAGGTAAAAGATAAAGAGGGTAGAGAGATTGGAATACTAACAAAGTAGTTTATTTGTTAAATACATTTTTGTAAGCATTTATTGATTTCTTATTCAAATTTATTAAAAAAATATGATGTGAGAATGATAGTAGCGGTTAATTTGAATGTAGAAATTATGGAGATTGACATTCTTGAAGTTTGTTTAGGTAAAAAAAACTTAATATAAAAAAAATCCGTAGTTCTAAAACATAATTGTTTATTATTAATGAATTTAGTGGTGTTTTCAGTTTGAAATTTATAATGGGATAATTATAAGAAGCAGCTTGACGCCTTTTTTCTTTATTAGTTAGAGTTTTTAGTATTAAAACACTTCGTTCCCCAATTTTCCATCTAATTTTCGATAAAGTAATGCACGTCAAGTTCAGGCACTCCATGCCGCATTTAGCTTCATTCCCCGAATGAGAATAGAACCTACGAGTCTTTCTTTCACGTTGTGCCACTACACCACAGCGACCTTATTAATTAATTCATAATTCAATAGTATTATATCGAATATAGGTGAAAAGTCAAGAATCAATTATTTTAACTAATTTCTCTAACTACCCTAAGCGCGATACAGCGTGAAGCAAAAAAAATATATAAATAAGAAATAAAAACATATAAATAAAAGATATTCTCATATAATTTTTCAATAATATAATGACGTTGAAATCTCATTTGAATATTCTCATGGTCAATGTGACAGGTAACCACAATGGGAAAGGTGAGGATTTAAATTGTTTGTATATCGATTTTTGATTCAAATTTCGCGAATTTTAATTGTGGGAATAGTTGAAAAAGTGAATTTTGTTTTGCATATCGAAATGTGGGGTTATTATATTTGAGATGAAATTTAAAAACTGGTTTTAACATAATAGTTATGTTTAAAAAAAAATGTTTTTCTGTGTAGATTTTAGTAATAAAAAACGTTTTGATATTTTTTTTGTGCATTACAGATACCTTTTCATATCGCACCGGGCCACAAAATTAAATACCAACCAAATAAAGCAGCGATTTTGATGTAAAAGTTAGGACCCAATAAAATTATCGATCTCTTAGATAAAAGAACATCGAAAAATATATAATAAGTGACTGACAAGATCTAAACATACTTAAATAACTATTTGTTCTTCCCATTAAAACTAAAAACATATTCAGGTCAAACCTGCTACGTTAAACAAAAGTCAGGCGATGACGCCACAACGGAAGTAGCGAACATTCTTTCGCCGTTGTTCTCTGATATATTTCTTAGTAATAAAAAAAAAATTATCACGATATTTCTGGGAAGAAGTGGTTCCCTCGGGAACTTAATATCGAGATTCGCCGTTCCCTACTTTCCGACAATGCACGTTGAGTGGCAGAAATCAGTAACATGCTTTGCTTTCCTAATTTAATTTAAAGAGACTACGAAGAATGTATTTTTTTTATTTAAGAGGGAACCTGAGGGAAGTGTTAAGACACTCTGTTCCCATTAAGACACTTTCGTTTCACACTTTCCACAGATTTATCGAGGTATTACGACGAAAAGAGAATATATTAAATATTTCATTCCCTGAATTGGGAATCCAACCCAAAAACATCATGTTTACACGTTTGTGCCGTCATTATTATTAGCAAACAATTTTCTAAATATATTGTTTATTACTTTTTGGTTCTAATCGAATATTAAAACACATACTTTTATATTCTTTTATACTAGTAGGATAATAAATAAAATAACGGCATGTTATTCAGACTGTAGACTTTTTTTCAACCCACCGGTTCGCATCTTTTTTTACAAGACAAACTGGCACTGGGTCAATTATACATTAATTTCGATATCGATTCGATGTGAGTCACCTTTGTTTACTCACATACTACTACCTGACTGCGATTCTGTTCTATAATATCTATAGGTTTTAGATCTTATAGGTTATGATATCTTAGAGACTCGAGTTCCGTGCACCAGTCTCCGTCAAAACCGCTCTATTAATATAAATGTAGTTGAAGGTGGTTTCCAAAACCTATGATGATGCAATTGCCTTATAATGCAATGAAGAGAGATATGTAGAATGGCAGGTACTACAGAAGATGTCACGGTGAGAATGAAGAAGAGCAAGGTGGTCTGGGTACCCTCAGAGAATGAATAAAGAAATTATCTGAAAAATAAATTCTGAGCATGATTGGTAATGCACGGATTTTGCCCTTTCAGAATACNTGTTTTATCTATTACCGAAAACAGTTGACCACAATGATCCGAGCTCAGATTAGTAATAATTTGTTTTTCTACAGGCCCACAATGACAAAAAACATTATCTATACAAGTAGCGGACGTATTCGTTATACGAGTTGGTTCAAAGAACATATTAAACAAATTAAAAGATTTAAATAAGTTTAGAAGACGGAGGCTTAATGATGTCACCTGTATTATATCTATATTAAAGTCTCCGCATATGATTAAAGATTTAAAAAAAAGATTTAGAAGAAAGATTTAGAAGAAAGATGGATGATGTGGAGATATGATGCAATAAAGAGAGATATGTAGAATGGCATTTACTACCGAGGATATCACGGTGAGAATGAAAAAGAGCATGGTGGTTTGAGCATGCTCAGAGAATGAGTGAAGAAATGAAAGAGAAACTCTGAAAAATAATTTATAAACAAGATTGGTATTGCACGGGGTTTGTCCTTGCAGAATACGAAATGATACTGGAATAAGCTCATTTAAAAAAATGAGAACCTCTCGGAGAGCATATAAAAGGATTTGGTGATTCTCTTTGGCTACCCGCTAGATGTAACTAAAATAACTATTTTGTTTTTAAATTTAAACAGCTAATTATTCATATTTGTTCATCAAATTAAAATGAAACCTCGCTAAATCTTCTTTTCTTATTTACTAAACATCCTATCTTTACAATACATCATTTATACACTCAAAATTATACCTTATTCATTAGTATTAAAGAATATTTTGGTTTATTAATTACATGAGACATAAGCTTTTACAATGTCTGTGCTATAGGAAAGGGCACCCAAAGCTCAATTGCGCAGGTGTCCCGTGAACAAAAGGGTATAGATTTGATACCAGTCTGTATAACGATTTGTGGAAAAATAAAACGTGGATTTTATGATACAGTGCATTTTAAAAGAAGGTTCCGTAGTTTATTTTTGTTTGTTTTTTTGTGCTACTGCAGATATTTTTTAACGTTTGTGTTTTAATATGAGTTTGTTTAATTTTAATAGTACATAGAGAAGCCAAGAGAACGTAGTGTTAAGATACTCCTTCTTTTCGAGGTATATGATTCAACAGACTGATAATTCTGAATGTAGAAAGACTATGTAGAACTGCATCGATTATTTCGAGTTGTGGGTTCGATCCCCACTCGAGGAGATAAAATATTTATTTAAATTTATATTTTCATTTCTTCGCTCTGGTGTCTACTAAGCAAAGCGCTGCGTTGAGTTCTGCCACCCAACACGCAATGCCTTCATAATTCGGCAGAAAATGGGGAAAGGAGTTTCTTAAAACTAGATTGACTCTGCCTACCCCGCTGTGTGAGAAATACGGCCTGAAGCTGATTTGAAACTAAGCTGAGTTAAATAAGAAACTATTTCGGTTTGGTTTCATCGGTTAAAAATATTTAAAAAAATACTGAACCCCAAAAACATTTAAAAAGTTCGTGTTCATCGTACCTACATGAAAATCACAGTCATCAATCAACTAGCTATTTGCTTTAAACTAGTGTCTGGTAAGTTTGTAGTGTCATTATATTATGTATAAAAATTATAATTATTCGCCATAGAGGCCCACGTGGTGCCGTACACCGTGACTGTAAGCATGACGGTTATGGATTCGATTTCCATTCAGTGGACAGAATAATTTTCATTTCTTCGATCTGGTAAAATGACAAACTACAACTTCCATTCCACTAATATGCAAAGTCATAAAGGTGGTGCGTTTGTGGGGAACAGAATGTTTTAATGGGAAACAAAGTGCCTTAACACTACGTTCTCTCTGCCTACCCTGACATATGCGTGTCATACAGCGTGAATGTAAATTTCTAGCTAAAAAAACTAAATGACATAGCTTATAAATACATTATATTATTTATATTGTTTCCTACAAACTAATTTCGCATAGAGACAGTGTAACCTTAATTTTAAAATAATAGCGTCTAGAGAGTGCATACAGAGTAATTTTATACTAAACATTAAACGTTTTTTTTTCATAATATAGTTTATTTTAATTAAATTATTCTTTGGATATTGAATAATAAGATATCAAGAATTAGTGACTATCGTGTCGCAGAGATAGTGTTTGGCTATAGGCACGAGAGTTTTTGGGTTCGATTTCCACTATAGATAAAACGCGGCGTTGAGTTTCGCTATTCAACAACTATTCGAAGACTCGAAAAAATGTAATAAACAAATCTTAACACTAGATTCTCCCTGCCTCTCCTTCTATTTACAAGATATAAGTTGAAGCTAATATAACATTTGCATATACTATGTATACCTCAAGTTATATATACAAAAAAAAACAAGAAAAAATATAATAATTTAATATTAGTGACCAATTTCTCTATATTATTACTAATCTACGCTTCCACTATTCGTCATACTAACAATCGCTTTCCGATATCGCTTTACTATACCAAGAACCATTTGCGGTTTGAAGAAACACATACATAATTGCAGATGGTTTATGTTATTGGAACTATAGATAAATATAATATTATACAGTACGGTACAGAGTAAAGTTGAAAACACGACGGTTGTGAGTTCGATTCCAGTAGGGAGAACGAATCAGTTTTAATTTCTCGCCCAGATAAAGACATAACATGGAGTTAAATTATGCTAATTTCCATGGGAAAGTAATGAAAAGTAACGAAAGTAGGGAACAGAGTATCTTAGCACTAAGTTTCCTCTAATTATCCTGCTATATGAGGGATACAGCGTGAATCAAAAACAACGCGAGCCAATCACGGCACAGCGGCTAGACTAGATAACACTGTTATTAGGGTTCGGTTCCTTTCGATTCTTAGTTCTTGTAAAAATGTTTTCTTGTTACAAGTCCTAAGAATAGCAAGAATTCAGTGCTGGGTTCCGCCATTCAACCAGCAATATCTAGAACATAGAGCGGTGTGTGGGAGTGCCTAAATAGTAAATTTCCTTTAGCTGAAATTACAATAGACAAAACTTTTAATCAGCAAAATTATAAATTAGAATTACAAAAACGCGAATTTGATATGCAGAAGTACGAATTTGGAGATGAAAATCTATACATACTAAGGAAACACCTAAAAGTTGACATTACCAGAGAACACACTACAAGCTTATAAAGCTGACTTGCAAACTGCATGCAATAAATATAAACTAAAGCGGGGCGTCTCCAAGTCGCTTCTCTCTCATTAATTGAATGTACTTCCTTATACAAGTAAATACGAATGTCACCTTGTATATGTGCGACTAATTGGTAATTTTAAACTTATTTATATGGCACGTGGCGGAGGGACCCTGGGAACCTAGTGTTGTGACACAGTCTCCATTAAGACACTTCTGTTCCCCACTTTTCTACTTCCGAATTCTAGAGGCATTGTCAGTTAAGTAGCAGCCTCGATTTTCATATTTTTTTCCCCGAAGGGAATCGAACCCATAACCTGCCGTATTTACAGCCATATAGGATGATTTGTATATGACTAAGTTTGATCTGCAGCTTCACTTCCGTGGAATGGAATGAATTTATTTTTATGGATTTTTAAGTGATACAATCAGCAGGTACCTACAATAGGTTACAATAATTTTAAAATAGAATTAATTATTTCACAAAATTTTATGATTTTTTTTATGTTTGTCGCAGAGGCACAAACGTGCGACTGTTAANTCGAAGACTCGAAAAAATGTAATAAACAAATCTTAACACTAGATTCTCCCTGCCTCTCCTTCTATTTACAAGATATAAGTTGAAGCTAATATAACATTTGCATATACTATGTATACCTCAAGTTATATATACAAAAAAAAAAAGAAAAAAATATAATAATTTCATATTAGTGACCAATTTCTCTATATTATTATTAACCTACGCTCATAATATTCGTCATACTAACAATCGCTTTCCGATATCGCTTTACTATACCAAGAACCATTTGCGGTTTGAAGAAACACATACATAATTGCAGATGGTTTATGTTATTGGAACTATAGATAAATATAATATTATATGGTACGGCACAGAGTAAGGCTGTAAACACGACGGTTGTGAGTTCGATTCCAGTAGGGAGAACGAATCAGTTTTAGTTCCTCGCCCTGATAAAGACATAACATGGAGTTAAATTATACTAATTTCCATGGGAAAGTAATGACAAATAACAAAAGTAGGGAACGGAGTATCTTAGCACTAAGTTTCTTCTAATTACCTTGCTTTGTAAGGAATAGAACGTGAATCTAAAACAACGCGAGCCAATCACGGCACAGCGTTTGACTAGATAACACTGGTATGGGTTCGATTCCTTTCGATTCTTAGCTTGCGTAAAAATGTTTTCTTGTTACAAGTCCTAAGAATAGAAAGAATTCAGTGCTGGGTTCCGCCATTCAACCGGCAATATCTAGAACATAGAGCGGTGTGTGGGAGTGCCTAAACAGTAAATTTCCTTTAGCTGAAATTACAATAGACAAAACTTTTAATCAGCAAAATTATAAATTAGAATTACAAAAACGCAAATTTGATATGTACAAGTACGAATTTGGAACTGAAAATCTATACATACTAAGCAAACACGTAAAAATTGACATTACCAGACAACACACTACAAGCTTATAAAGCTGACTTGCAAACTGTATGCAATAAATATAAACTAAAGCGGGGCGTCTCCAAGTCGCTTCTCTCTCATTAATTGAATGTAGCACTTCCTTATACAAGTAAATACGAATGTCACCTTGTATATGTGCGACTAATTGGTAATTTTAAATTTATTTATATGGCACGTGGCGGGGGGACCCTGGGAACCTAGTGTTGTGATACTGTTTCCATTTAGACACATCTGTTCCCCACTTTTCTACTTCCGAATTCAAGAGGCATTGCGAGTTAAGTAGCAGCCTCAATTTTCATATTTAATTTCCCCGAAGGAAATCGAACCCATTACTTGCCGCATTTTCAGCCATATAGGAAGTCTTGTATATGACTAAGTTTGACCTGCAGCTTCACTTCCGTGGATAAATGGAATGGATTTATTTTTATGGATTTTTAAGTGATACAATCAGCAGGTACCTGCAATAGGTTACAATAATTTTAAAATAGAATAAATTATTTCACAACATTTTATGAAAAATTTTTTATGTTTGTTGCAAATGCACAAACGTGCGACTGTTAACATGACACAGCGCGGCGTTTAATTCTGCCACCACACATGCAATTCTTCGAGAAATTGGCGGAAAGTGGAGAACGGGATCTCTTAATGGAAACATTGGGTCTTAGGTTCCCAGGTTAGGTTCCAGGCTACCTTGCTATAATGCAAGGAGAAATAGCATGAAATTAAAGAATATATACAACTTAAATGAGCAGAAAGCTAAAATCAGTAGGTACAGTACAATTTAATTAATACAAATAACAAAAAAAAAGCATGTAAATTTCTTAGTATTCTAATATAAAATTAAATGCTCAAATAAAATGACTGGATCACACGATTCTTATCACTTCTCGCTGCAAACTGTAGATAAAAACTTCGTCTCTTATTACAATTGGATAAAACAGAAGCTTCATTGTCCAAGTTTTGAATTTCAAATAATATTTATTATACCTTCAGCTATTAAAAGACCGTTATAGCACAGTAGAAACTGTAAACGTGGGGGTCGCGGGTTTGATTTCCACTAGGGGATTAATTACTTTCATTTTCTCTTTGCTTTGGTAACAGCGTGGTACACGCAATGTCTTAATGTTGGGCGTAAAATAGGGAACGAAGCCTGCCATGCTTTGTTGGAAAAAATATTTATCTACTTTTATTATTTCGTTTCTTCACTCTGGTTTTGAGGCAAAAGGCGGCGTTTAGTTACGCCACCAAACACGCAATGCCTTCAGAATTCGACGGAAAGTGGGGAATGGACTGTCTTAACACTCTACCTCTACCTACCTTACTGTATGCGGGATACAGCGTGAAGCTGATTAATGATAAAATGAAATAAGAAAATTCTACGAAAACGTAACATTACAATTATAATAATAATATTACGAATAAACGACAAAGCGCGGCGTTAAGTTCCGCAATTCAATACACAATGTCTCGAAAATTGATCGGAAGGTAGGAAGTTTTTGGGCACTACTTTCCCTCTACCTTATGCGGGATACAGCGTGAAAGTAAAAAAAAAATATTACGATGAAATTAACTTTAATTCGATATGGGTCTGACTCAACGGTCAATGTATCTAGACAATGGCGTCTGGGTTTACGGGAAGTAAGTATAAATAAAATGTCACGGAATGCTATATTGCGATGAAAGGGATATTAGGTTTTCAAAAAAGTATTGTTGGAAATAAGTAATTTAAAGTTAATATTAAAGATTATTTCTATAGAAATTCTTTTTAGAAATTATAGGAATTCTTTTCTTTTTCGCTATATACCGTACACATGATAGACATAAGAAATGTAGTGTCAAGATACTCCCTCACTCTCCTTTATCATTTGGATATTAAAGAAGCAATATTATTATTCTGGCATATGTATTTAAGAACCTCTTTCCCTATTTCCGTTGTCATAATATCTCTCACAAATCTACAGATCAATTATAGTTCCGGAAGTCGTAAAACGTTTACCGACTCATATTTTACGTAAATTTTACGATTTTTAATTTTACGACTTTTTTATTTGATACGTTTAATTACAAAAAGTGTATCATTATCATTTTGAAATAAAAAACATATTTTAAACACAACGTATATTTCACACGAATGATAAAATCATACGTTTAGTTCAGTAGCTTTTGTCTATGAAACAGACATACAAATCATTTAGATTAAAGCCAGTCGTAGTGTAGGGGCTCAAGCGTGCGACTGTCACGACAGGTTGTGAGTTCGATTTCCACTAGAGAGAAAGAAATATTTAATATTATTATTGTCTTAACACTAGGTTCCTTAAGTTTCCTCTGTCTATGCTACTATGAGCATGATACGAAAAAAAGCTTTAACAATTTATTCCAACCAAGACAGGTTAAGCTATTATAACTGTGATAGTAGTATAGAAGTATTGTTAAATCTGACAACTGACATAACTGACAGGAGCCCACCGTACGTACACATGGAATCAGAGGTTAGAGGTTATTTGCTCCTCGTTTATACTTACTTACTTTTTATTTTAACTTTGTGTTACTATAATTTTTTTTAGGGAAAAAAACTTTGGTATGTATTTTATTTTTAGTATAACGTTTATTTTACAGAATAAATACACAGATGAATAAAAAGTCAGTGTTCTTAATAATTTCTAATCGTAAAAAATATTTTTAAATAATAATACTAAGAAAACAGCCCAAATTATTATTAGTAATTAGATAGTATACTCGTATTTATAATTCATAATGTAACCAGAAATATTTAATAAATATTAAATATCTCGCTATATCATTTCCTCGCACTGATAATAAAGCAAAGCGCGGCGTTAAATTCCGCCACTCAACACGCCTATTCCTCTAGAAAGAGGAGAACAGAAGAGTTTTAATAAGGAACGGAGGGTTTTTAAGTACCCTCTGACTACCACTTAATGAAAGAACATTTCTCGTGAACTTCGTAAGTGTCCAGTATATTATAATATATGTATATTTTACATTTATTTCAATAATAATAAATTCCAATTCCATGTCTTTATTACAAATCAGAATTCAAAATTTAAAGCGAAAAGCTTAAAGCTACAACAAAAGCTCGTACTATATAGTGTAATTTCCTGAGAACACACATTATATTAAAATGTAACACGAACATTGCTATGGGAAACGCTTTCTATGTAATTTGTATTCAAATGTTTTAGGTTTTGATTAAACTATGTTTATTTGATGGCTTATGACGTCATTTCCTTTGAACTAACTTGTATGGAGATGATTATTGCAAGTAAATTTAATAAGTAGATCTAAATCTCGTAAATAAACGCGTCTCTGTTTTTCTTAGGGCTTTGTGGTCAGACTCTAAATGCGATGGTTGTGAGTTCGATTTCCACTCGAGGTATTGAAATATTTATTATTGTTTTTATTTCCTCGTTCCATTAAGTTCCCCATGTCTACCCTGCTCTACTTACAATATCAGTATCTTAAATATAGTTATACTAGCGATCCAAGCGCGGCTTCGCCCGCTTAAACTTAATGAACATATTAACTTAATGTTAACTTAATGAACATTATATGCGAAATATAACTTTAAAAAAATGTTGTTAATCTAAATTTACTTAATATGAATATTTCATTCAATCTAAAATTATGCAATTCTTTTAAAATGGCTTTAAGCTGAATTCGTTTAATCGTAGCGTGAATTTGAACCCGCTCCTCTTGGACGGTTCCCGCAATTCCCGCTACAATTAATTTTTATTTATATTCTAAATAACTATCATCAAAAATCTTATATTCTTATAATAACAGTAATAATTTTCTATTAAAATCATCTTTTGTTTCCATTTTCTTTCTCTACATTAAATTATAGTCAACATACGCTAAGCTCACCGCGATCGCTACTAAGTATCACTGCGGGGCTCAATTAGTATCATTTACAGAGTATTCTAAGGAATACAAAAAGATTATATTTATACCTCTCTTTAATTCCTTAACCGCCGTAGATGCATCATCGCAGAAATGCCAATGGAAATCGTAGCTTTGAGGGATTCTGTACATAAAAAAATGAAATTAAAAGTTCAAGTAATTGAAAATATATTCAGAAAAATTAAAATTTACCTTTCACGCTGTTAGGTTCACGCTTTTTCCTGCATATACAATATTGCTAGCTCAATGAAATTTCATATAATCAATTTTCGTGTTAATCCAAAATGGCCGCCGCAACAAGATGGCAGATTACAATTTTTTGCACAATCCACCTGATATTGATATCAAACGAAAGGGTTTGATTTATAAAATACAATACATCATGAAAAAGAATAATATCTAGGAAAATTATTTAAAAAAAAAATATTGTTAATTAATATTTTATTTAGTATAGAGTTTAGACCCACAAACTTTTTTAAAGAAATATTTAATTATTAATAAAGATTTATCATTTTTTTTTTTGCATTTTGTGCCCTCATGAGTTGAGAAGAGAATAAAAAACCTCCATTTATCACGTAGTTTACGTTACGAGGAAAATACTAATAAAATGTAAAAAAAAATATTGCTATAAACAAAAATATTACTATTATATATTTATTGAAAAAACAAAGTAAAAAACTAATACATCTAGTTATTTATTTCCATTGCAAGTGACTTCTGTAATAGCGCTGATTGAAATAGTATCTCTCAAAGAGTATCGTGGAAACAATTTTCTATCATTACGATTCAAGTACAAAAGTAATAATGAGACATCGTTAGTCAAAGTAGAAAAATATTTCTAATATTTTATTGTATTAGTACTTATTTTATTCATAAAAAACAAAATAAGTTTTAGTCTCAATTTAAAAATATGTAGCTTTTGTTTTTATAGCATATATTTGTTTTATTTTCACATAACTCCTATATTTGTAAGGTGGTGAAAGTAACCTCCTGTAATATGACTAAAGTTGAACTGAAAAAATAATAGACCGATATTGATTAAATATTACATAGTAAATTATATATTTTTTTAAATTCTAAACCAGTATGGGGTAAGCAAAGACAATCTCGTGTAAAGACACTACCACTCGTTCCCATTAAGACACTTCCGTTCTCCATTTTCTACCAAATTCCGAAGGCATCCCGTGTTGAGTGGAGAAACTCAATAACTTTTGCATTATAAAATAAATAAACGTTCTATATTATATAAATATGTATCTTAAAAAAAGGTTTTTCTTCATTTCTACCGGGATTTGAGCCCGTGCCTCTTGGGCTGATCCATGGTTTATATTGGATTTTATTTCATGATGGTTGAAATGAAATGGCTAGAGTTTTTCAATTACACTATAAAAAAATGAATGTCGTAAGCCAAGCCACTTAGACATTGTCCACTAAAATATTTAATCAATAAAACTGACTCATGAAACATAATACAAGTTGTAGCTACTCGTAGCTTATTAACCTTCTTTCTACGAATTTTACATGTAAAACTTTAAAGGATTACTAATACATTAGAAATGTGAGAATGTTAATATGTTTCATAGAATATACAATATCAGTATCTTAAATATAATTATACTAGCAATCAGAACGCGGCTTCGACCGCTTTAACTTAATGCTTAAATATAGTTAAATTATAAAAATCCTTACATATTACTGTAAAGTATTATCGGAATTCGCTTAGTAGTTTTTGCATCAAAGAAAAACAAACATCCATCCTCACAAGCTTTCAGATTTATAATAGTAGTAAGTAAGGTCAGTTAATATTAGTTAGACGTAGCGCGAATAAACTCATTCTTTGTGAGTTCGATTTTCATTCCATCACTTCCACACTATTCAGGTTCCCGGGTTCCTTCTACCTACCTTGCTATATGCGAGATACTACGTAAAATTAAAAACAATAGAAAATAACAATGAAACTTAAATCACTCTTCTACATCAAAAGGTGTTATAACAACTCTTCTAATGTTCAGCAAACGAAGAGGTCTATTAATTAATTTATTAAATGACGGTAGTTAAAATTAATTTGTTGTGTCCGCTTGCTAAGTATTCTTTCTAATATACATAACTGCCTCTCTGGATACATTTTTTATGAGATACTAGTCTTATTTAGACCATTGTGACGCATGACGGTTGTGTATTCGATTCTCACTCGAGAAACTGATATTTTTAAATAGCTTTTGGTTCATTTAAAATATGAATAACATTTTTAATAGATCAATCATAAGAATTACTTGTATTTCCATCAATAAATAGTTGGCCGGAAAAGACAGAGCGAACAGAAAGAGTTGAATTGAACTCTCTCAGTTCTAGGAACAAACTATAAAACTCTTTATTGGTGGAAATGGTATCATTTAATAATACAGCTTCACGCTACATCCCGCACGCAGTAGGTTAGGCAGAGGGAACCCAGCGTTAAAACACTCCATTCCCCACGTTCCGCATAAATTTTCAAGGCATGGCGTGTTGAGTAACTGAGAACTTAACGCCGGTCTTTCGCTATGGTGCCAGAGCGAAGAAATGAAAATATTAATTAATTCCCTCGAGTCAGAATAGAACGCACAACCTATCGCATTTAAAACCACAATTCGTGCGTGCCCCTACACCACTGGCCTATCTAGTTAACAAATATCATGTTAACAAAACGTTACATATCGTGCCTAAGTATCATAAATTAGTTAAAATAAGTATGTTGAATGGTTTTTAACTATTATGAGTTCAAACATAACTGTATTCTTTACCGTGATTAAGTTAAATTGATTTTGTGCGGGCGTTTTATGTATGTTATTGCATTTTAACTAGGTGTTATAGAAGATTTTTTGTTATTATACTAAATGAAATATTTAAATTTCATTTCTTCGCTCTCAAAATATATTTGCTCCCCAAAAATATTTATATCAATCCTGGAGTCAATAATTAACAAACTTAACTGGGACAAAATAGGTCTTAACATAAACGGCAAATACTTAAGTCATCTGCGCTTTGCAGACGACATAGTACTACTTTCAGAATCACACGTACAATTACAAACCATGCTTAATTCATTAAATGCAGCCANCATTTTTAATAGATCAATCATAAGAATTACTTGTATTTCCATCAATAAATAGTCGGGCGGAAAAGACAGAGCGAACAGATAGAGTTGAATTGAACTCTCGCAATTCTAGGAAAAAAATACAAAACTCTTTGTTATTGGAAATGGTATCATTTAATAATACAGCTTCACGCTGTATCCCGCACACAGTAGGTTAGGCAGAGGGAACCCAGTGTTAAAACACTCCATTTCCCACGTTCCGCATAAATTTTCAAGGCATCGCTTGTTGAGTCACAAAACTCAATGCCGATGTTTTGCCATGGTGCCAGGGCGAAGAAATGAAAATATTAATTAATTCCCTCGAGTCAGAATAGAACGCACAACCTATCGCATTTCAAACCACAATTCGTGCGTGCCCCTACACCACTGGCCTATCTAGTTAACAAATATCATGTTAACAAAACGTTACATATCGTGTGTAAGCGTCATAAATTAGTTAAAATAAGTACGTTGAATGGTTTTTAACTATTATGAGTTCAAACATAACTGTGTTCTTAACCGTGATTAAGTTAAATTGATTTTGTGCGGGCGTTTTATGTATGTTATTGCATTTTAACTAGGTATTATAGTAGGTTTTTTGTTTATTATACTAAATGAAATATTTAAATTTCATTTCTTCGCTCTGGTGTCGAGGTGAAGCGCGGCGTTGAGTTCTGCTACTCAACTCACAATGTATTAAATTCGGCGGAAGTTGAGAAACGGAGTGTCTTAACACTAGGTTATATGTGATCCCGTTTTGGCGCAAGAGCGCAGCGTCAGACTGTAAACAAAAAAGCGACGTTTGTAAGTGCGATTTTCACTCGAGAAATAAATGATTTTCATTTTCTCAATTCGGTTCCCATTAAGACATTTCCGTTTCCCTCATTTGCCTCTTTACTAGAGCAAGAAAATCAAAATATGACCAAAATGTTTAATAGTTCATTCCCTCTAAAGGGAATAGAACCAATGACCCTGGAGCTTATAGTCGCATGCTTCTGTGACTAGCCCCCAAAGTACTTGATATATTAATATTTATAACAAAATATTTATTCAAAGTGCAAATTCAACCCAAAAACCTTACTAAATACACTCTCAACCAAGAACTATATATCCCACTTTATTACCTCCATCTTGATTAAAATCAAAGGGCACAGTTTGAAAATACCAAATAAACCCAAACCATCTGGCGTTAACGTCCGTACGTACGTATGTACGTACAATTACGCATTTCTCACGAACACAAAACCGCTAAAGAACCCATCGTAAAGTACAAGAATCGGCAATAAAATCGCAAAATCATCTTAAAGATTCATCAATCGATTACAATACAGCATTACTTTTTTATTACCCCTAATGAATATAAAGGCGAGCCTAAAAAGTGGGTATGTTAAAAAACAAAATTTTAATATGTCGCACTAAAAATTTGTAAACTTTGCCTTTTGTTAGATTCCTTTTTATTACCTAGAGGGAACCTACAGTGATGTATGGGGTGATAGATAATAGCGTGTCACGAACTTTGGAACCTTTAATAAGGATTCTTTTCATTGTGAGAGATTGAAATTTTGACGTATTAAATTATACGTCAAAATAAAATGTAATTGATACTTTTGTGGTGGGTTTTGGTTTGTGGGTTTGAGCTTTGACGCCGTTGTTGCTTAGTTCGGCTGTGTTTCATTGTAAACCTGCTGGTTGCGAGTTTGATTCTTTTTGGGGGGAATGTAAATAGTTAAATTAATTAAATTAGTTCTGGCAGGTAAATTTCACCATATAAGATGAAATGTCTCGAATTTTTGTATTATTTCAATTAATTATAAATATGGTAATCATAATAAATAGCGCCGTTGTTTAGGCCGTCATGCTGTAGGGATATATCATCTAAACGAAAATACGGCGGTTATGAGTTCGATACCCAATTGAGGGTATGAATTATTTGTAATTCCTCCCTCCGGTAACAAGATAAAACAACAAGCAATGTCTTAAAAATTAGGCGAAAAGTGCAGTACGGATTGTCTTAAAACAAGGCCTACACTTTTATGTGGAAAACAAAACAATGAAGCTACATCGGGGGTTAAAGTTCTTTTCTCTCTTAGGAGCGTAAGAGAGGTCTAAGAAAGAATTTCCTGATCGGTATTTTAAGTTGGCAAAATATCTATCTATACTAATATAATAAAGCGGAAGAGTTTGTTTGTTTGTTTGTTTGAACGCTAAGATCTCTGGATCTACTAGATAGATTTACTTTGTTTTTGTTTTGTANTCCGCTAGTATAATATATATAGATATTTAATTAGAAAATTCGAACCCACTACTAAAAAAAATGTCACACATAAACCACAAAGTCAAACACACACAATTACTACCAACATTTTCTATAGATAACTATAACTAACATAACTAACCTAACCCAGTCTCTCTAAGTGACTTGATTATTCCATTTATTCTATTAAAGCTGTAATTGTACTTTGAATGGCCTGTGACTGCCATCAGCTAGTATTGTGCTAGCGTTATTATAATCATTATCTTAAAGATGGAGTTAGTGGGTAGATTGACATATTGAAACTGAATATAATTAGGAAATATATAATATTTAAAAATTTTCGGCGTTTAGTTCCGCCAGTTAATTAATTCCACTGAGGCTAGAAAACCAGTTTGTCGGAAACTGTAGAACGGAGTGTTTTAGCTTTAGGTTTTCTCTATCTACCCTACTATATACAGAAAACAGATTTCACGCTTCTTCAAAAAATACAAAATTAAATAAATCAAATACACACATATCAATTCCCCAGAGTAAAGGATTAACTTAAAACGTACAATTGCACAATAAAACGTCAATGTCATCATTAGGGCTCGAAAATTGTTAAAAAAACGTATTTCTCACGATATTAAAGTCAATAAAAACATAAAATATTTTCACATAATATATTGACAATCCTACCCTTATATCATAACGACTTTTGATTCCAACTTTTTGGGGTCTAATTGCGAAAAAAACCGCAAAATTGAGTTAAAATCGTTTATTGTTATGATTGCCGTGAGTTTAGAAGTTCATATCTAAAAGTGGAGGAATTTTTGTTTGTTTGATATGGCGAGACTATACAAGGGGTTGAGTTCCCCCACTATTCAACAACAGCTATTTTGCTAATTCGGGAAGCCGAGTGTTTTGACACTAGTTCCATCGGTCATAAGGTACAAGGACCATAGGACCTCAATATTTATGTTACGAGTAAATCTAGCTTGTAATCTCCATGCAATCTCAAGATATGTGTGATAATGATGTAGACAGACGGACAACAAAATGATTCTTTAAAGGTTCCGTTTTCACCTTTTGAAGTATGAACCCCTAAAAGTGACCACATATCTACAATAACCTACCAGATAAGATAAGAAAATCAAATAAACAAACAAAATCCATTACATCTCCATACAAAGAGCCCCTTGACCTGCAAGTATTAGAAAAAGTCGGTTACTCTTTGACCCCACCATAACGCGTTAGACCGTATCTTATTTATTATGACAGAATGATTGTTATTTTAACAGGAAGCATTTGGCTTTGAATCATTGGAAACAAGTTGTTTTGAGAGTGTAAGAATAATTGATTTAATTATAATTATTAACTAAGAAAGGAAATGTACGTTTGAGCTTTACTAATATTTCCTCATTTAGTTACGGTTTAATATTGAATTAATATGTATGTCGAAATTTTGACACCTAATTATTGTAATGATATTTTTTTTGTTTTGGGTGGTATGGGAAATTTAGTGAAATTGAAAACAGAAACATTTTTTAAATGGGTTATGTTAAGTTTTATGTATCAAAAGGAATTTTCTTATTTAATAATAATTGAGAGAATTCTTATTAAAATAATAATTGAGGCTGTCGTGACTGAGGGGCACAAACGTAAAAGCAGTGGGTTCTATTCGAGGCAAAATGCGACGTTAAGTTCCGCCACTTTACATGTACTACCTAAAGAATTCGGCGTCGTCCTAACACTAGGTTCCCAGGTTCCATGTGCGAGATACAGCGTGAAGCTAATACAAAAATATATTTAAAGTTAAAGTTAAAGTTGAACAAAGCAAACGTGAAAGTACTCGTGAGTACATCTCAAATAGAACAAGTGCACACATGGCCAGTTAATCTCAGCGATGATAAATGACGGACCTACGCTCTGATTTAACTTTTGTTATACAGGCTGTTGTTTATTTGTTAAATGAATTAATATATATTTTTGTACTTTATGTAACTAAAAATGTGAGGATATTTATAAAAATAATATAAATAATATGAGTGAGTGAGTTCAAATTAAGATTTTCATTCTGATAGCGTCAAGTGATTACAATTTGAAACAATAACTACCATTCTATTATTTGTTTTTATTTTTTTATTATTTTAATAATCATTATTTTTTTATATACACAATACTGGGAACTATAATTATGCATGTATTTCACTTTACGCTGAATTTTGGAGGGTTACTTGTTAGTTACTAGAGCAAGGAAATTAAAATATTGATGTCATTTCCTCGAGTGGAAGTCAACCACACAACCCTCACATACGCTGTGCGTCTTTGGCACGGCCGCCTCAAATAAATAATAAAAGGTGTTTCACTAAAATAAATCACCCTGTATAGAAATAGGCGTGACTTCGCGACCGGTCCACAGATTACAGCATCTCTTATAATAGGTTGCATCGATTATTGCGCATTAGCTGAAACAATTGCCTAAGGTCAGCAACCCGTGATGCACTTTTGATGCATGTTTAATAAATCAATTTGATGAATCCGGATGATTATGATTTAAGTATAGAGTAGTATAGTTATAGTAAAGTGGGTTATAGTTGTATGGTTTCTAGTTGTTTTGCTTCTTGGGTAATATTTTGTTTACTGTTCGTGTAAATAAATAGCAGGAGTATAGTAAACTCTTTAATATAATTATCGAGGCCATTGTAGTGCATTGGCGCAGAGTGTGACTCTAAACGTGATAGTTGGGAGTTCGACTATCGATCAGGACAATTGTTTCCGTTTATTTGATCTTATAACTAGATAAAACGTTGGAAAGGAAATGTTTTGACATTAAGTTTTCCCTGCTATTTACGAGATAAAGCGTGAAACACAGAGAGAGAGTAGCAAAACTAAAGACTCGCACAAATCTTATAATACCCAATATACCATAACAGCTGACAAAGCCAAATCTTTACCAATTAAGCGATTTGGTATATCAACATGCACAATGCACATTGCACATGCACAATAATTGACCAGTGGATCGCCTTAAATCAAACCTTTGACTGAGCTGAACACCGCCGCAAATACGTCCGCACGCTAAGCTTCCGTACAAATATCAAAGTAAGCAAACCGATATTAAGCAGGCTTATGGTACTGTCGCATACAAAAGTGCTAAGCTAATTTATTAATTTATGTAATTTTCAATTATTTTTTTATTTATTTTACTTTCTTAGATATGTGTGTATGGTCATTTTTATAAAATGATAGTTTTCTGGTGGTTATGTACGCATATGTACTAATTTATCTCTTATAACTGATCTACTTTTATGAACTGATTGCTGACCTCACATTATTAATTATTTATTAATATTTGTATTTCTTTGCTCTGGTAACCGGGCAAAGCTTTCTTTCAAAGTTTCCATCACTCTACCCTGCTATATGCGGGATGCAGCGGGAAGCTTAAAAAATATATAATCTTATTTTTGAATACTTCTGCGATCAACAGTACAAAGGCACTTATCAGCGTACAGTACGCACGATTGAAGCTCCTATCCATATGTTTGCAGTTACCGTATTTCAGTAGAGCTTACTTGGGACCTAGGCTTCGAAATATTACTATAATATAACTATGTCGATCAGTAAGTCATAGTCTTTAGGTAAAGAGTAATATATATTAATATGTTATTGTAAATATGTTTTTTACATTTACCTAAATGATAATAAAATAATATATATTTTTAGTCAACTTTTTTGAGTCTGTGTGATTTTCTACGCTTATAATAAAAATATAATAATAAAGTTTTTCAAAATGACCAAACATCGTTCTCATAATCTAAATTTTAAAAAATGTGAAATATATCGTATTATTTTATTTATTACCACATTTTTCACTTGTTTAAAGACATTAAAATATTTAACACAAAGAAGATTTCAGTTTGCTTGTAATTATGTCTATCAATTTCTGTTCCATTAGCAATTGTGTTGATCACTTTGACTCTATTTTAAAGTGAAAATTCATTCTTTGTTTAATCATTATATTGAGAAATGGTGAATTTAAATTCTATGATTTTTTTATAATTATGATTCTGATATATTTTCTTATTATTCTGATATATTAAATAATTCAATCCCCCGAATGGGAATTGAACCACTACCGCTACGTTTACAACCAAAGACTAAGCCGATGCGCCTCGACGATCTGGTGTTGTCAATGACATTTAAAATTTAACAGCTATATATAATTTTCCATACATATTCAATCTACAGGGTGTGTTTGTTTTGATCATAGGGAGAGCGGATTAAGCAAGACGCTGTTGATTCAGCTAATGCACCTCATATCGCCGCTAGCTTGTAAACAAGATACAAGCTACATATGTATATACTGTCTGACTTTATGTTTGTTTTACCTTCATGATGTATCCTGTACACTGTAGGGTACGCAGTGGGAACCTGGGAACCTAGTGTCAAACTCCGTTCCCATTAAAAGTACTTCCGTTTCCTACTTACTTATGATTTTATATCCTATTATAAATTTACTATTTCTTATCATATACAAACTATATTATATACTCTACTTGCTAAATATCAAGAGTGCTGCCGTTAATTTTTATAATCCTTTCAAATTAACCACAGAAATCTTTCATATAAATTGATTTAAAGATACCGAGATGTAGTTCTTCACGCAGTCATCCTAAGGGGAAGTTGGGGTAAAATATGTTATAGTAAAATGGCATTAGCAATGATTTATTTGTCAGCCTTCTTTATAAGGGGGCAGTATCACCAGTCATGGTAGATAATGTTGGTCGCCATACTTTTACCATGTAATGCATGGGCTTAGTAATTTCTATTCAATTTTTGTATGCTTCATTAGATTAGATATTTGATGATTTTTATTATATTCGTTTAAATTATATAATTATAATATATTTAAGTTTTTTTTATAAGATTTCGTTATTTAAAAAAACAAGTAAAAATTAAATATTTTTTTATAAATGTTAGCACTTATATTTTTTACTATGGTCTAAGTAGTGAAGGCTTAAAAACATATTTTACTCTTACTTAGTAAAAAAATCACATATTTTTGCGCTTTTAAAATGTAGTCTTTTCCGATATTTATTACCTAATTCAACCAAAAAAAACAACATACGTGCCTTACTTCCAAATATTCAAACACACATTGCAAATAAATTAGTTGTCGTTTTACAAAAAAAAATTAAATAACTATTGTTTAAAATTTGTATAGCACCTACAAAAACAAGTCAAAAGTGCAAACGTGATTAGTCAAGAATAAAAGGACTCATGGGTGTATACAAATACTGGTGTGACGCCAGAAACAATAATTCTTCGTTACAATTTCGACAGGGGGTGGAATTAAACGTGGGTATGAATGTGGTGTATTGGTTTAAATTTTACTGTCGATTGAAAGAAAAAAAAAGGGTAAAAAAAATATATTGAAGCTTAATTAGTGAAATTATTTTAGTAGTTTTTTTTTATTTAAAATCGTATTTAATACGTTACACAATTTGAAGAAGTCAGTCAGAATTCAGCAGAAAGTGGAAAACAAAAGAGCCTTAATTAATGGGAACGGAGTCTTAAAAATAGGTTCTCAAGTTTGCACATATCAACTTAAGCAGAGGAGTAGCGTACAGTGTGAAATTTAAAAAAACATACATTTTATTTGCAAAATAAAAAATAATAATCAAAATAAATAAAAAAAAACAAAAAACATTGAAAAATAATTATTTTGTACGTATATGTAAGTAATTGTAAGTGCATCCTATTGTAACGAATGGATAACAATACAAGTGGCAGCCCATCGTATTACACAAGTTGTATGTGAACAGCACAGGTGTTCGTTTTGACTTAGCTTGGGGTTGGTTTTTATGACAGCGTTAAACGCGAACCGACTCTAATAGTGACTATTTAGTTTGTATTATGTATTTTATATAATCTACCTTTAAGCATTATAATGACTTAAGTCTTTCATTTTGTGTGAGTAAGCTGATAAAAGGAAAGTTTGAATATATTATTGTTTAGTATGCTTACTATTTTCTGTTTTTCAAGTGTAATTTAATAAATTCTGTGATGGGCTCAATTACTCGATTTATATGTAATTTGTAATGGTAATGAAATGTTCTTTATAGAAGTGATCTGGCCTTCAGTATTTACTGCTTACTGTGCAAAATGAGGGAAATACGTAATTATAAATATTTTATATACAATTATATTAAAAAAAGATTTAGTATTTTTTATATATATCTTCTTTCTTATAACCACAGATTTTAGTCAATCAAAATCACTTTACCAACCATCCTTATAATCTAGCAAACAATTACCATCAATAAGAAAATACTCTAATACAAACCGATGCGTGCCTCTAAGTGGTTGAAACTAAAACATAAGCTTTATATCTATTCATCACGAACAGGACACACGAAAGCACTTAGAAATAAAACAATCGTTGTATAGAAACATCGACATATGTGCGAGACAAGTGAGCACACCCACCGGTCAAATTTGATTTACGCGTAAATTACGTGTCATAACCCGCACGTTCATACTACCCCAACCTCCCCTTTTTTGTGTCACAGCCTAAAAAATTAACTATTATTAATTTTGTTATACTGATTATTTATGTTATTTTTGTATAGTATTTTTTTAAGCTGTGGCATTATTTCTGTTATAGTAGCGTGGTATGTACGGCACTTAGGTGTCATAAAGTATCCCTTGTTCCACTCAAATGCACCTTTGCTCGTATCGATAATGCATTAATTTGAATATTCGCGGTGTCAGATGTCAAATGGTTAGTAATTTTATATTTGTTCTGTTTTTTGTTATTGGTTTTAATGTGATTTTCCACGGAAATGAGTAAAGTTGTAGGGTCCGAATATATCTGTAATTAGATAATGATAATGGTATGTTATAGGCAGTTCCAATTTTTTACATTTTCATAACAATGATAACAGTTTATTCTCTTAAGATAATAAATTTATAAATGAACTTAAATGTTGAACCTATAAAGAAAAGCATGGACATTCACTTAAAGTAATGACTCTTCAATCATTAAGTGACTTAAGCAATTTATTTTCTATGCTCCTGATAAAAGGTCCAATCGATCTTAATTTAAATGTTAGAATATACTAATATATAATATACTGCAGCTTCACGCTTTTCTCTGAGTAGCCACGTAGACACATTGTGTCCTAGTGTTAAAACACTCCGTTCTCTATTTACGGCCCAATTTTCAAGGTATTATGTGTTCAGTAATGGAACTCAACGCCGTTCCTTGTGTACCAGAATGAAAATAAAATAGTAGAGAAATAAAAATAATAATCTGGGCAATGATAGTTTGAATATTATCATTCCCCTGAGAGTGTTAATTGAAGACAATTCCTACAAAAACACAGTTAAAAAAAACAGGCTAAAAAAAGTCTTTATGTATAACTATTAGATTTTCAATATTTTTCTGATTCATTTCATCCCATGAATATATATGAATTAATCACGACTTATGAAGACTAATTCTGCGAGTGAATTTTTGGGGTCCGTTCCTAAGTGCGGAAGAAAAATGGTTAGTTGAATGACTTTGCGGTTTCTTAATGCTTCTGTACTATAATCGAATAAGAAGGCAAAATAAGTTAACAGAAAATCATTGTATGATATATAGGATGATATTGAAGATTATGGACGCATAGGCGTGATTTGGAATATTTCTGTCTATATGATTTCTCTTAGAAATAAGAAAAAATATTATAGTCAATTATAATTAGGAAAATAGCAGACCATTTGTGTTAAGGTCATTTTAGATAAAGTATTTTCACAGTTTTTATATTTAGGTTCGATTCTAATCGAAAAAATTAAAATATTTTAATTTCCTCGCTCTGCTAACGAGGCAAAGGACTTCTTGAGTAGGGTCAGCACGTAATACCTTCAGAATTTGGCAGAAAATGGGAAAGGAAAGTATCTTAGTGGGAACGAAGTGTAAATACTAATAATCAGGTTCCTACCTACTCTAACATGTGTGGGATACAGCGTGATATGAAAATCAAAAAAATAATCCACGCATATGATAGCATAATTAGATAATTATGCAAAAATGCATGACTCACAATTGAATAGATCGTAATCTCTCGCAACAGATGGCGTTTCACGTAAATAGCCCGTAAGTAATACGTAATAAGCTCACCTGTTATTATGATTTGACTTTGACTGATATTTACATGAATGGGGTGAAATGGACATATTATTTTTATTGTTTTCTGATAAAAATTGATTAATGGATGGTATGGTTGAAAAAGCTCGATCTACAATAAACAATTTCAGTGTATATAGTTGGATTTTCTCGCAAAATATTATTGTGATATATTGATTAATGTAGATATAATATTTTACTTTCCCTGATATTTTTTAGATTCAAGCTCGAGCAAAACAGATGATCTAATGTCTAGACAATCAATGTCTAGTTTGAATGGCAAAACTTAACGCAGCATTTTGTCTAGTCTAGAGCGGGGAAATAAAACAATTTATAGGAGATAATAGTCCCAATTCCTAATCAGGTTAGGGAAACAGTTCAGATTGACCACCCAATGTCTGTTAATTGGCAGAAAATGGAGAATAGAGGTTTAAAATTATCTATATATATAAAATCGAAAGGTCACTCACTAATCACGAAATCTCAGAAACTACATGTGCTAGGAATCTGAAATTTTGCATAGGAGTTACTTATAGGACGTAGGTACTCGCTAAGACGGGAATTTGCA
>JAKRZM010001047.1:228922-240636 GCA_036379175.1 Heliconius cydno galanthus | reverse complement strand
GTGACAGAGTGGCCGATAAAGTTGTAAAATATTATAGATTGAAATAACAATAGAAGCTGTAAACAGTCTTGAGGAGGTCGGTTTTACTTTGTCGAGTACAAAAGTTTTGCAGTAATTTAGTACGCCTGTAGAAGATTTTTTTTTCAGCTTCGCGTTATATCCCGCACACAGCAGGGTAGGCAGAGGGAACCTCAGGGAAGTATTAGGACACTTCGTTCTCCACTTTCCGCTAAATTTTGTGTGGCAGAACTCAACGCCGTTCTTTGCCTCGAGACAAGAGCGAAGAAATGAAAATATAAATGGAAATAAATAAATTCATTTCCTCGAGTGGAGATCGAACCCACGAACCCATCCACCCACTGTCGCGTTACAGTCACACCAATGCCGCCATAACGGCCTCTTAATAGATAAAATATTATTGTTGATTTTTAATTTTTTTTTACATTTTCTGTTCATGCTGAGGCCAAATTTGGAGATAGATGAACAGTTTCGACACGTTTCCATTGAGCCAGGATTGTGATTTATTTTAGCTTCACTCATTAAAGTAGATTTTCTCTGCCTAACCTGTTATATACGGGATACAGCATATATAGGCAGAGAAAATCTACTTTTAATAATTCAAATAGAAATCGAATCCACAACCGTTCCGCAACAGACAGACGCTTTCCCCCTACACCACGATGGGGTGCACTATAACATACATAATTTATCAAAACAACTAAGGTAATAAGGTAATATAAAACAGAAGACTAATAGTTCTAATTAGTATCGCGTAAAGTTTAGCGCCCGTTTTTACGGCGACTATAAATTTCCAAATTGACCGTAAACTACATTTTTCTCATAATTTGTTGTAAAAGAACAACATTTGTTTCTATGAACAAGTGTTTGATCTGTTTTTTGATATAGAATACTGGTGGTGCATAAAATTTAAATAAATTTTGGATGTACTCTAGTTTATTAGTAAGTCGGGACCAGTCGTGTAAGGGGCACAAAGTTTAACCTTAAACATAAACTCTAGTGTAAACTCAAAGTGCGGCGTTGAGATTCGCTACTCAACACACAATTTCTCAAGATTTTAGCGAAAAGTGGAGAATGGAAGTACCTTAATGAGAATTTAATGTTACGCAGAACTCAGGTTCTTCTTGCCGACTCTGTAAAAAAAATATTTTATTCGTTCTGTTAAGACAAAATGCGGCGTTGAGTTACGCCATGTCTCTCCCCTATCCGGTATAAAGTTAAACACCTCTAACCATTAACTACTCACTTCCGTTACGAACAGGGAAACATTTTTCTTACTTCTTCACGATAGCTGCAATTACCGTATTTATCATAATCACTTGTAATATTCCACACTTAAGGAAGAACAGTGTGTTGGCGTTTAAAGATCATTCATTTGGTTCTATTTTTATTTAAAGTTAGTATAAATATAATTTATTACTGTAAACTGTCTTCATAGTGTCGCTTTTCAGACGTATTTGTATATATTTCTCTATATGCGCGATGGTAGTGAGTTCAAGTGTCATGGAAATTTTTAATGGTTTTTTTTTTTAATTTTAATCTGAGCAGCAGCTGCATATAGCAGGGTAGACAGAGGGATAGAGACAGGGTATAAGAAATTATAGTGAATTATATATTAATATTTGAAACTGAACGTGAAACAAGATAAAACTAAAACAAAATCTTGAACCCGTTGCCTTGCGGTCCACCACTCAACAAGCAATGTCTCAATTAACAGAAGTGTCTTAACTTAGTGTACCGGGTATTTTAACACTAGGTTCCCTCGGCAGACAGCGTGAAGCTGATCTGACAATATTTAAGCATTTGTTTTCTAATTTAATCTATTAAACTAAATTGAAACTAATTTCAGTGATGAGTAATAAAAAAAATATACAATAAAAATGTAATGAGATATTAACCGGAAAAATGAAAGTACCTATTGCATTTAACCGTTCTTTGTGCACTAACCTGTATGGCCAGTCGACCGATGATACTAATTTTAAATAATTAATTAGCTTTTATTACCATGTAATAAGGTTCATTTTGGAAAATTTCTGTATGAGTCATCCAAATAATGGTGCCACACTGTTGACTAATTTCTGAAATATTCATGTGAAATACAAACTCTATAGTTAAATCGTTTTGAGTACTAGAAAAGGTGTATTCGTATATAACTGATCGATATATTCTTACGTTAAATTTCATTATTTTACTTTTAGCTGTCTTTAAGAGATATTAATTCTATTGTTTTTTTTCAATCATCTAAATTATGTAATTCACTGAAGTTTCTCACTATATTCCACATATAACAGGGTAGACAGAGAGTCGAGAGTCTTAAAACATTTCGTTCCCCACTTTCTACCCAATTTTCAAGATTTTGCATGTTGGATGGCGGAACTCAACGCCGCACTTTGTCTTGTTACCAGAGCCAGGAAATGACAAATAGCTCATTCAAATGAGTGACCTCTTAGCATAACACGTTATTTATACGCAGGGGCCTATATTCTAAAATATTTTAAACTTATAAGTAAGTACCAAATCATAATAGTTAGGTGCCATACGTCTAGTAAAGTTAGTAATTTTTCATCCACACCCAATATTAAGTAACACTGACGTCGAATATTCGTTAACACGACGTAGATTGATGCAAATGACATCTTCTCACATATTGTATGAGAAACAAACTTAAACTAAACTTTAAGTAAGTAAAACTCATACAATTTTGAGCTCTAACTCTTAAAAATAGAGTTTTTCAACTTTTGCGTTATACTAAATTTAGTAAAGGCAAACACTGACATACTTCAATTGACAGATTTTATTTATTCAGAGGGTGGGATCCTTTGTGAAGTATTTTTCTTCACTAATGTCTTGTCTACGGCTTTATTTTTGAATGTATATTGTATTGTGTTAGAAAAATAGGTATTTTTGTTTGTTTAATTCCGTTCCGTTTTATGCAAATAATTGTTTTAATGTTCACCTTTTTGTAAGTGACACTTGTTTTAGTGTACTTTGTTTTTGTTTAAAAAATTGTTTACTTTGAAAATAATTGTAATAATCCATATTATTGTTTTTCTCTGTTATTTTAGAAAATAGAAACTAAAAGTCTTAACGAACTGCAGTTTCCCCACATTTCAACTAATTTTTGAGAAATAGGCCGGAAATTTACGCCGCGTTTATCTAACAGAGTAAGTAAAAATAATTTAAGCATAATAATTTTCACGACTAAGAATCAAACTCACATCGTGTATAGGGACGAAAAGAAACGGATTTTTTTCATTTCACATTATTAACTAAATTTACTATTAAGTGTAAAAATTTTATAAATTTATTTATTACATATTATACCTGATATGTAAATAGCTCCAAAACATTATAACATAGTGATTTATATCAGATTCGTATATTATATAATAAAAAAGCTAAAATATTTTCTATCACTTCCCATAAGGGGTGCCACGCCATGATTGGCATCTATACACGTGCAGTGTCCGACGCATCTATGCGGGTTGGGTGCGGGCTTGTTGGTATGATTTACTATGATTTTTGTGAATATTTAAATATTATATTTCTTATTTTTAGTATTTTTTATTAGTATCCCGCAAAAGGCAGGGTATTTCCAGGGACATTTCCGTTTTCTACTTTATGGCAAATTCTGGAGTAGCGGAACTCAACTAAGCGATTTGCTTCATAACCAAGGCGAAGAAATAAAAAAAATCTCGAGTAGGAATATGAAGCACGTTGTGTTTAAAAAAATCCTTTAAACAAAATTTGAATCGACTGTCGTAAATTCGAGACGGATGAAAGTTATCAATATAATATTCTTATTTATTTTATTAATTCGAGATGTTCCGTAGTATCTACTGCGGTCATTGTGGCCTCACATCGACATCTTTAGGTAAATTGTGACATATTTCTTCCAATATTTTAAGAGTATTGCAAGTATTGCAAGAAATTTCATAGGTACATGCATATCTATTTAAAATCAAAATAGAGAAAAGAGAGATTCAGTAGATTCTACCTACCCAATCCAGTTAAAAAAATAAAAAAAATACACAAAACTAAACGTGCATAGCAAGCCAGCCCCTACACGTGGGGGGAAATGCTTTATTATTACTTTTATCTTTTAGTATCAACATTTTTTCCCCGCATTTCATAGCTGGTCATTTATATAGCAACTGCTGACAATTAATTTAATTAAAGCGTATCGTCGGACCAATGTTTTTGATGTAATCACGTAACAGGTTGAGTGTTAGGTGTATGCCTAATTATTTTTGGGTAGCTTCACGCTGTTTCCCGCATTTAGTAGGGTAGGTAGATGTAACCTATTGTTAAGGTACTCCGTTTCCCACTTTCTGCCTAATTCTGGAGGCATTGTGTGTTGAGTGCCAAAACTCAACGCCCCACTTTGCCTCGGTACCAGAGCGAAGAAATAAGGGCGAATGAGAGCGAATGCCTGCAAAATGCGGCAAAAAGTGGACAACAGAATATCTTAACACTAGGTCCTCTTTCCCTATCCTGCTGTGTGCGGGATACAGCGTGAAGTTGTTTTTTTTATTATTTTTTAGTAATAATAAATACTGGTCAGTTACAATAATTATTATATTTAAATATTAATAGCAATAAAAACGAAGCTTGACCAGTTGCCCCCGAACCACTGATTTCACACAATTATCGAATACACGCAACGAAAATGCTATAATATCGAAACTGAATTTTGTTACAAAAATAATTACTCAGTATATTATAGCATCATAAATGTTGTGAAACCACAAAAGAAATTAGGGGAAGATCGTAGGTTTTATTCACATGTTTATTTTTTGACATAAAGGAAAAATTATATTCATATTTTTCATATATTTATTTTAGCTTCACGCTGCATCGTAGAAGGAACCTGAGTAACGTTAAGACATTCTGATCACATTAAGATACTTCCGTTTCCCAGTGGCGGAATTCAACGCCACACTCTGCCTATTTACCAGAGCGAGGACATGAAAATATTAAATCATGAAATGCCTCCAGAATTCGCCAGAAAGTGGGGAACGGAGTATCTTAATTCTAGGGTCCCTCTGTCTATCCTGCTGAGTGCGGGATACAGCGTGAAGCTGATTTTTTTTGGTTTAGATTTTTTAATAATGAATTTAAAGGTAAGATAAAAAAAATCACAATTATGCTGTTTACAATTTATTAAAAAAAACAATATTAAGGGTTGTAATTAAGAACAAGTAAACCACAAACAGTTTTTCACCCAATTATCGCTGTTACTGGTCGGTTACAATATAATACGGTAAATAATCGACTACTTCCGATGGTCAAGGGGAAATCAGTTTAATTATTATAATTATAGTAATTAATAGTATTTTTGCTTATTTATCATTATTTTCATAGTATATACAAAAAATATATATTTAGTTATAGACGGAATAAGGACGAATTTAGCGCGACAGGTGAAATAAGATTATGAAAATTACTGAACGGAAGTATTTTAGGCTTAACACTAGGTTCCCAACCTCCCTCTGCCTAAAATATATTATTTGAAAACTAAATACCTATCAATAACTGTAATAATAAAAAGCTTTACAAACAATACGAAAACCTAACAAAAAAATAACTGAAAATCAATAAAAACACCTGCATATTTTGACTTAACCAATAAAATTAACGTTTCAAATTGGACATAGCAATTTATTGTTTATAATATATACTTTACTCAATGACCAACTGGTTATAATCATAACTGTGGGTGCCCATCTAATAATTATTGGACACAATAATGAATGCCCAATTGCCCATAGAGGCGGTGGGCTCGTGTGAAACGACAACACCTGTGGGGCAACGATTCGCCATAGAGTTATGATATTTTTATTTATTTACTTTTTTTCTTTTTTTCTTTTGCTTCACGTTGTATTCCATATAACAGCAGGCTTGAGAAAGAAAGCAAAAAAGCACTTCTTTAGGTTTTGCAACTCAACATACAATGACTTCAGAAATGGCCAAAAGTGGGGAATGCAAGTGTCTTAAAGGGAACACATATCTTAACACAAGGTTCCCAGGTTCCCTCTGCTTGCACTGCTATATGCAGGATTGACGTTAAAAGGAAAAAAAAATAAGAAATATAATAAAATGCATTTCTTTTAAAAACAATACGATTATCTATAATTTCGAAACCCCTGTCCTTTCAATAGCCACCTACAAAAACAACCGGAAGTACGGGCGCAACGTGATAATCTAAATTTCTTAGTGATTTCTCATATCAACCCCCCAATGAGTGTAAACTATTTGATTTGTATAATCAAATGTGGACATTGAAATTAATTAGTTCGTTACGCACCTGAGCTTTCAAAGTTAAAACTTTAGCAATTATAGTTTTATAGTATTGTTAACTCTAATACTGTAGTTTTAAGCTCTATAATAGATATAATGGAACAAAAATAATGGGTCAAATGAAAAATCATCCTTTTTTCAAATTGGAATTTAGCAACGAATTTTTTTATTTTTAACTTTATATTGGTTGAAATAAGAATTAAACAAGTTTTACGATATTCAGTTTTAAAATGGTATTGACANTATAGACGGAATAAGGACGAATTTAGCGCGACAGGTGAAATAAGATTATGAAAATTACTGAACGGAAGTATTTTAGGCTTAACACTAGGTTCCCAACCTCCCTCTGCCTAAAATATATTATTTGAAAACTAAATACCTATCAATAACTGTAATAATAAAAAGCTTTACAAACAATACGAAAACCTAACAAAAAAATAACTGAAAATCAATAAAAACACCTGCATATTTTGACTTAACCAATAAAATTAACGTTTCAAATTGGACATAGCAATTTATTGTTTATAATATATACTTTACTCAATGACCAACTGGTTATAATCATAACTGTGGGTGCCCATCTAATAATTATTGGACACAATAATGAATGCCCAATTGCCCATAGAGGCGGTGGGCTCGTGTGAAACGACGACACCTGTGGGCCAACGATTCGCCATAGAGTTAGGATATTTTTTTTAATTTACTTTTTCTTTTTTTTCTTTTGCTTCACGTTATATTCCTCAAAACAACAGCGTAGAGAAGGAAAGCAAAAAGCACTTCTTTAGTTTTTGTAATTCAATATATAATGAGTTCAGAAATGGCCAAAAGTGGGAAACGGAAGTGTCTTAACAGCAACACAGTATCATAACATAAGGTTCCCAGGTTCCCTCTGCTTGCACTGCTGTGTGCAGGATACAGAGTGAAGCTAAAAGAAAGAAAATATTTAAAAATATAATAAAAATGCATTTCTTTAAAAAACAATATCTATAATTTCGAAACCCCTATCCTTTCAATATCCACCTACAAAAACAACCGGAAGTACGGGCGCAACGTAACACTCTAAATTTCTTAGTGATTTCTCATTTCAACCCCCCAACGAGTGTAAACTATTTGATTTGTATAATCAAATGTGGACATTGAAATTAATTAGTTCGTTACGCACCTGAGCTTTCAAAGTTAAAACTTTAGCAATTATAGTTTTTAAAGTACAGTTAACTCTACTACTGTAGTTATAAGTTCTATATTACATATAATGGAACAAAAATAATGGGTTAAATGAAAAATCGTCCTTTTTTCAAATTGGTTTTTACTAACGAAATATTGTATTTTTAACTTTATATTAATTGAAATAAGAATTAAAAAAGTTTTATGATAGTAAGTTTTAAAATGGTATTAACAATTTAAATTAATTATGAGTTGATAAAGATGTTGTTAGTTTTAAAATGTATGTACATTATATTCGTAAATATTTTTCTTTTAATTGCCAATTGCAGTTTTTACTTTCGTTAATTGTTTGGCTGTTTAGCAGTAACATAACAATCGGTTAAGGAAACTTAGTTCTAAGACATGTTCTTCACTTCACTAATATTTTCAAGACATTGCTCATTAAGTGGCGTAACTCAACAGCGCACATTGTCTGCCTATCATTGCCACTATCATTCACCATCACTTTTACCATTAAATTTATTAATACCTTCCCATCACTATCAAAACCTATAAAATTTAAAATACAATTATAATCTGTAGAATAAACAGAAAAATATGCATTTTTAGAGACCGTACTGTTGACAGAGGAGCTCAGTTTTACAGCGCACCAGTAATAAGTCAAGGCTTACATTTTATCGTTCAATTCTCCTTTATATTTGCATACTCGTAAAACGTATCAAATGCATTTTGCTCCCTAATCCTTGAATCTTCACATACTGTGCACCCTATTTGAGAATTTTTTTAAGCAATTTTTTACTTTATTACTTTATTAATAAGCGTGAAATTTCAATGATAAATTTGGTAACGAACTAATAAGAAAGTTAACAATTTATCGTAAATCTCGAAGAATTAGTTTTAGGAATTGTTTACTTTGCACTTTGTATCATTAAGTGTTAATGTTAACAAGTTTGTTGGTTGGTACATAATTATTTTAGATAAAATGCGTGAAAATATATACTTTTTAATAAAATTAACTCGAAAGTTTGAGATTTTAAGCATTTTAATGTTAAAATAATAGTATTTCAGATTGTTTCGATGATATTACATGACACAGAAATATTTCACTAAATGAGATCCTAGCGTATTTTATTAATATGAACATTATTATTTAACTTAACGCTCTAAGTAGTATAAAGAAACCACATACAGGTAGTCAGAAATCTAGAAATCTAGGAATTTGTAGGCAAAGGAAACTTGTGTTAAGACATTCTGTTCTCATTAAGAGTACTTACATTCTTCACCAAATTCTGGAGGCAGTGGCGAAACTCAACTAAATTACCAGAGCGAAGAATTGACAATATTAAATATAATTACCTCGAATGGGAATAGAACCTACAACCTGGCCCCAAATCAATTATTTTTTCCCAATGTGAATCTCAACACTACGTTTTGTGCTATTAAAACAGGAATAGGAAAAAAACCGATACAATCATTTGCCGCGGATTGAACCCACTACCATCATGTTTAAAGTTGCACAGTAATCAAAAAAACTCTCACTTCCAACATTTCTATTACAATACAAAAAAAAATCAAGCGAAATCGCTAGAACTAAGCCCTCCAAAGCACCGTCTCCCAACTGATATGCATATTGCATATGCTGGCGAGGACTTCAAATTACAGCCACTCATAAATCCTGCCCAGATGAATTTCATGCAAATTTTCGCTGTAAAATCTGGAATACTTTATTGTCTCGCTGATGAGAGTTATCTAGACTGGGGTATAATTTTACCATTCTGGTTCCCTTTTACAGGGGAAAAGAGAAAATGTTCTTTGTAATACTCTTTTAGTGTTGTGGGCTTTTGATTAATTACTTTTTGGTTTAAGTTTTGGCTTTCTTATTAGTAAAATATCAATAAATTAAGACCACTAGTGGCACCGGGGTAGAACCTTAAACGTGACAGGTTGTGGATTCGATTCTCATTCACGGAAAAGAAATATGTAATATCCTAGGATCAGCCAAGAAGTGGGGAACGAAAGTTTCTTAATGGGAATGGAGGGTTTGACATTAGGTTATAAGGTTCCCTCTGTCTACCCTGCTATGTGCAGGATACAGAGTGCAGCTACAAAATATATATATATAAAAAATATGATTAGGCAGTACCCATCGCCGAGTGGAAAAATGCAGCTTTAAGTTAAAAAAGTATGCAATATAAACATCCCCATTTAGAATCACCAGATTTTTATGACTCAAGTGTTTTCACACAAAATTCGGCAAATTGTAAGATTTATCACATTGTCTCATCTGCCCATCGGATTACGAATGCCCTCATCTGGTTTACGACATCGAGGATTTAGACCTTGTTTTATAGTTGCCTTAATTTTATGATCTCTGATTAGTTCGTGACTTCATGAGCTTTTGGGACTTGATTGCTATAAATATATTATTTTTTAGCTTTACGTTATATTCTGTATATAGCAGGGTAGGCAGAGGGAACCTGGGAATATGTTTCCAACGGAAGAGTCTCCATGACCATGATATGAAAATGATGAAAGGGAAAGATGTGGGGTTAGTAAAAGGATTTTAAGACATTCCGCCCTGCTTTTAAGGCACACTGTTATCAGGCACCACAAAATTTTCTATTTTATTAAAGATATTTAATTTATAATTTCTTTATTTAAATATGTAATATTTGGGACCGTCAAAGGGCAGAGTGAAAAATGAAATTTTCCTGAGGCGACTCGCACTTAACCAGTTTTTTATATATTAGAACATCAAAAGAGCTTATTAAGTTGTAAAATGACAACAACTCTGGTAGAGTAGGGCTATAGGGCTTCATTGTGCGGAGTGAACTGCGACATACTTTTACTATAGCATTAATTAAGGTCAAGTATCTTATACGAGCATAAATACTTGAATTGTTACTTGACCTAATTTACACTATGTGGAGATGTAAATAGATATAAGGATTTTTGTAGCTTTTTTAATACGAGCACAAACAACATAGATACGGCGTTAAGTTCTGCTCAAGAAAAATGATTCCAAAGTTGGTCGGAAAATGGAGAACGAACTAAATTATAGCATTACCATTTTAAAAAACCAACTGTTGCGTTTGTAGACTGGCTTTTGAGCCGGTGGTGGCATTTTCTTTCAGGAAAGAGAAAAAAAAAGCCGTTCAAGCTCTCTGATCGTTAGTTCGCGGGTTCAAATCCCGTTATGTGAAAATTCTTAATAATGTAGAAAAGAAAAAATATTATTTTTAGTGTGGAATAGCACCTATGTGTTAAAGATAGTAATATGCGCCACTATCTTATGAATTGTTTGTAATAAAGTTACAACCTACCAACCAACCTAGTTTAAGCTACACACCTCGTCATATGATAATTTCCATAAAATAACAAAAAAATATACCTTCACATTTTTTTTCCCATAGCAGGAGCGAAGGAAAAAGAGGAAAAATCCTCATGTAATGGAACATCGACAATCGCCTTAACAGGCAAACGTCGTCTCACTGCTCTACTCAGTTATTAGATATTTTTGTATATTGCAAAAAATACAAAAAAATTTCTAAATATTCCTAAAATTATCTCACTTTCGACTAAAACCTATAGGAAATAATTATAGAACAAAAATAATTAAACCCTACTCATTAAAGGAAATAATGATAATGATGCGTTAACCTCAACTTAAGTAAGAGGAAGTCGTTTATTTCATAACAATAATTAGTTTTGTCACCGCGCCCAACTCATTTGTATTATAGAGTAATGTTTTGTAGATTTCTTCTATATTATTAATATCAAGTTTGTTGAGTTCGCTTTGGTTAGTTCGTTCGTTCGAGAGAGAGAGAGTTCGATTCCCGTTCGGGGGAATGAAATATTTAATATTTTTATTTCCTCTGGTTTCGTTGGGAATAGAGTGTGTTCATACTAACTTCCCACTATATACTCCGCTATGTGCCAAATATAGCGTGAAGCGACAAAAAACAATTTGTTTGGTTGAACGCGCTAATCTCAGGAACAACTTGTTCTAATTGAAAAAAATATATTGTCAATATAATTTTACTATCTTCTTATCACATATATAATTACATTATATTTAAACAAAACAAATAGTATAATTTTAATATACTCGTATACAAGTAGTTCTATTTCTCTGTTATTTCATTACTCTTTACAACATTGGTGTATACTAACATTGTCACGTGCTTACAATCACACGGCACATTTAATTCATGGTTTTGAAGACGAAATAA
>JAKRZM010001047.1:198827-226723 GCA_036379175.1 Heliconius cydno galanthus | reverse complement strand
AAAAAAAAAACAAAAAAATACCACAAAAATGTTTTAATAAAATTTACATGATCTAAAATTGCAGATCTAAATTAAGTCAAAATAAATATTTGAACTAAATTTTAGAAAAAAATATTTCATATAATACATACATACATTTAATATTAGAGAACGAAGAGCAGAGAATATAAAAAATGTAGTATGGTGTGACCACATGAAAAAAAAATAAAAACACAGAAACATGAGACAGTTCGAATGTTTTTTAGAAAAAATATTGCCTTATCTTTAAAATTTCGCAATTACTTTGTCGGTGACCGCCAAAGAAAATTCATTAATTGTTAAATTCTCAACTAAGGTAGTAGATTTACAACTATGAAGGAGACAATTCTAAATAACAATAGAAAGGTCTCTACAGTGGCCGTAACATAAAAACAGTACTAAAATGCTTAGGGCTATTGATGGCAAGTTAGTAAAATGGTAGCCCACATTGTATGAAGTTGTAAATTATTGACGAAATAATAATACGCTTTTGCGTAAATTATTTGTAATAAATATTTATTGTTTTGTTTTTCTTTTAGCAAAAATTTAAGAATCCAATTGAGGCTGTTGTGGCACGGTGGTACATGCACGCAAACTTAATGGTTCTGGGTTCGATCCCACTTGGGGAAATGATTTTTTTTTCAGCGTGACGTTGTATTCTGCAATATCAGGATATGCACAGGGAACCTAGGAACCTAGTGCTAAGACACTGCTCCTTTTCCTCACCTTCCGCCAAATTTTGCGGCATTGCGAGTGTAGTGTGAGTGACAGAATTCAACGTTGCAATTATTATTTATTAGCTATCCGTTCTACCACCCAAGGTAATGGCTCGAATGGCGGAAATTAGGGAACGGAGAGTTTTGATACTAAGCTCTCTGTGCCTATCCTCTATGTTTGGGATAAAGCATGAAGCAGAAAAAAGAACTAACAGCTACAAAGAACGAAAGTACGAACACAGCAAGTTTAATAAGATCTCAATTTCCTTTTGGGTGGTCATTTAAATTAGTACAAAAGCTTACTCCAAACAAAATGCTACCCAAAATTATCATATCCGTTGCTAATTTAATATTTAACAATAAAAATAAAGATACTGAGTGTATCTAATTAGATACAATAAAAAGGATATATTAGAAAAGAAATCCTTTATGCAGTTTGGTCAAGACGTTACCACCTTTCTTCTTCCCAGCAAGACTTCCTTGGACTACACTATCGTTTACTATAAAATTGAGCTTTGAGCTTTCGTGCTTTGTTCTTTTGTAAGTTCAATTCGTTGATTGTTTGCAAACGTACCGCCTTTTTGCACCACCCGTCGAGCTTTTCAAAGCTTTTTGTCATCTTTATACCAAAATTTTAAGGTTTAAAATTGAAAACTTTAAACTAAAGTCGTTTTTCGGTCGCTCTATGAGTCATACGCAACTTAAAATGATCCTGAGATGTTTTTTTTGTATCTGCAGTACATTTCGATTGCCTTTCTGTTTTCGATTGAGAGACTACGACCGGAGGCGAAACGGCCCTGTACGCTTTTATAGCAATTAATTTTTTCGACTCTACACCCCTTTGTGTGAATGATTGTATTTTTGTGGGAATTATACTCAAAAGAAAATCGAGATTTAAAAAGGAATGCCAGTTATCTGTTTCATATTTTTTAAAATTTAATATTATTGCATAAATGCGACAGATAGTGGGTTCGATTCTAAAAAAATACATATCAAATATTTTAATTTCTTCGCTCTGGTGTCGAGGCAAAACGCGGTGTTGATTTCCGCGGCTCAACTTGCAATGGCTCGAAAATTTGATAGAAAATAGATAACAGAGTTTCTTAACATTAGTTTCCTTCTACCTACCCTGTAGAATACACCATGAAACTGAAAAAAAACATAAAAAAGCGTTTTAATTACTACAATTTGCCATTCCGATGTAGAGTGCATACCGTCATAGAGACTCCCGCAGGCAGTCGTCGAGTGACTCACAGTATGAATCATGATGACTGGGGACGATGACCCCGTTTCATATGTGATGACAATTTTTGTAATATTGCATAATATGTATAGAAATTTATTGACAAGTGTAATAGAAAATATATTTTTTAGCTCTATCTCGTATATAGTCATCGTGTAATGTCTCCAGAAATTGACAAAGAGTGGAGAATGGCAGTGTCTTAATGGGAACGGAGTATCTTAACACTAGGTTCTCAGATGCCTGTTGCTTACCGTGTTATGTGTTTTACGTTACCCTGTTACGTTTACGGTTGCTAGTTGAATGACTGACGTAACATAATCCAAACTTGAGTCTAGCGATAAGAGTCACCGGAAAAATCTTGATTGTTATGGAAGCTTAATATAAAAAAAAGATAAAATATTATTTGATTCTCACAATAGTAAACACTATAGTCTATTTTTAAAATTCTCATAATATATCCTAAGATAAATGTGAAATGTGTTTATTACTTCTTTATAATATATGACATTTTACCCATCTTCAAAATTTATGTTTTATTATAAACTATATAATATGTGTGCCAAATTCGAAAACTTGACAAGTAAATCTTCGCACAGTTAAGTTATAAACATCTAAAGCGAACTGTTAACTTGGTTTCGCGACATAAAATAGTCCACTCGCTCACAAATATCAAAACACTTTATGTCCCTTTGTTAGTGCGGGATTATTCATACATGGACTATAAAAGAATGCATTTTAAAATATTTTTATTTACGCAGCTTTACGCTTTTTCCCTCTAGCAGGTAGAGGGAACCTAATGTTAAGGTTTATATTACGATTCTTACTTCCCGATCCAATTTTTGAAAAATTGTGTGTTGAGTAGCCCAATAGAGCCCTTTTTTTAACGACAGCGAAAAGATTAACGTTTTCGTTGAGTTCCGCCTTTCAACACACAATGCCTCTAGAACTCGGTGGTAGCGGAATCATAATGGGAACGGAGTGTTTTAACACTAGGTTCCCAGATTTGTTCTGCCTAGACAGCTATGTGGCGATTGACAAACAAAAATCAGACGAAATTACGCGATGTAGAATACTAAAATCTGGCTTCTGATTGGAAGTTTCTTTGAGAGCGTAAAGACCTAAGAGATTACGGAGACTAACATTAAGTTTTAAATCGTAACGAAAACGGAGAATAACGGAATTTTACTTTTATTTTTATAGTTCACATCTTTGAAATTGCTAGAATCTATATGAATATTAAAAATAGCAATATTAATTCTGATATGCAAATTTTGAGACGGAAGAGAAAACATTCGCGTTATTCTCACTTGTCGTTGATAAATGTTTGCTCATAACTTTCTTGGAACTTGGCTCTGTTCTTGCGTTTTATTACTTTTTATACTATAAAGTAATTAATATTCTTAAACTATTGTTTGGAATATGAAATATTCGGTATTTTTCATTGTAGTTAATTGTAAGTGGCTTTATATACATATTATTTATATTTGAGAAAAATACTCTTTTTTTCTCTCTCTCTCTAGCTTTACACATTTAATAGGATATTCAGAGAGAACTTAGTGTTTAAACACGGAGTTCCCCACGCAGCGACCTATTTTTGAATCTTTGCGTGTTGAGTAGGGGAACACAACGTCGCCTTTTGTGTTGTTAAAAGAATGAGGAAATGAAAACAAATTATTTTCATTCATCAAAATGGAAATCGAACCAAAATAGACGTTAACCCCCTACTGTCACGTTAACAGTCACCCCTACGCCACTACGGCTTCGTCGGCTGATAATCACAGTTTTTTGCGAAGGCTTTTAAAGTTAGCATCATCGTTAACTACATAGAAACAATGAACTTTGTTGAAGCAATTTATCTAATATCAGACCATCAGATAGCGATAAAAACGCTTGATACACGCATTTCCTTCACGTTTAGTTTAATATGGCTAGCTTCCTGCCAACGGTTGGTTTAATATGACCAACGAGGCCAAAATGACATGATTTTTTTTAGATTCTCCCTGTATTTGAGAGTGGACAGAGGGAACCTGGGAACCTAATTCTGGAGGCATTGCGTGATGAGTGGCGTAACTCTAATCTGCGCTTTGTCTTGTTACCAGAGCGAGGAAATGAAAATATAGAATATTTAATTTCTTCGTGTTGGAATCGAATCCACAACTTGTCGCATTGACATTCGTACGAATGCTTACTTACTTGTGCTTATGGTCTAATATAATAACTAGTATTTATATATTTTTATATTATATAATTTTTTATCATGGTATATTTACTCATTTTTTTCGTCTCCATTTTTCACTTGTTTTCGAGATATCTTGTGTTGGGTGGTGGAACTCGAACTCGACATTTTATGAGGAAAACAAATCATTTATCTTAATTCATAGAATATTCTTTTATATTTTTTCTAGCTCCTAATAACATTATAAACGTTAATAAATAAGATTAATTTTAAACCACCTATTAAAATTGTATTTCTAGCGAACATTGGACCAATCTAAGCCAACACTGGCCCAAACATCCATTTTCACGGATGATAGCTGGGCGGTAACTAACGACGTATAACGTAGAACCAATAAAAGCTACCACGCCATACTCGTATTAAGCTGGAAAATTTAAGAAGTCATTAAGGCATTGTCTTTTTATTTTTTAAATATATAGATATAACTATTTGTTAAAATACATGGTAATTTAATGCTTCGAATAGTATAAAACTGTTGAAAATATAATTATGGCTAAATTTTATAATTAATTGTTTAAATGTAAAAAGACGGGTACCAGAGCGTAACTGAGTTACGCCACCTATAACACAATGTCTCCAATTACCTACGTACTAATCTCGAATTGAGTTTCTTAATACTAAATGAGTGAAGCTGTTATATAATGATAATTATTATTATTATATTGGCTTTGCTGTTTAATTATTGGACTTAGTCCTGTTTTCAATTCTTCATTGGACAACAGTCAAGTCTGCAATGGTCCAGATCGACATGCCGATCGATTTATGGAAAAAGGACAAGGCAAACGAGCGTTCGGGTCACCTGATGATGATCACCGCCGCCCACGACCCCATGCAGCACCAGAAGAGCTACAGGTGCATTGCCGTTGATTATGAAGAAGGAGGTTTTGGTCAGTAAATCGGCTAAGACTTTTGAAGTATGTGGCAGACATGTCCGGCCCAGTCCCATTTCAGCTTTGTCTTAATACATTTACACATTTTTAATAAATAAATACATCTCGATGGCGTATATCCAAATGAACAATATAAATTAAAGTATAAAGACAGTTACTTAACAAAATCACATATAAAACAAACTAAGATAAAGCAAGTTAATACATCACCTATAAAATGAACGGCAGTTTGGAAATTTTTCAGCAAAACAACAATATTGTAGTCACAATGTTAGTATTTTTAGACTAAACTAAAGATTTAACGACATGTCCACTAATATTTTATTACGGTAATAAGGCAGAGTAGATTTAAGAGTTGCCATTGTGCTCCCTTAGAGCTTATACTGGGACAACTGTATTAAAAGTTGTTCTAACATAATATTTATGTATCGATGGGTATACGTTTAGTTCGCTATTAAAATAAATTGTTTTCTAAGTAAATTTTCTATATTGACATATGGAAGATGTCTCACTAAATTATAATGTTAATATTATCCAGCGCTTATAGCCCAAGATCCTAGAGCCCCCAGATCTACGTCATTTTGGTAAAGTTAAAACTAAGAGGATTAATATGTCGTTAAGATAGTATGCGTAGGTATAAAGTGGGGCCCTTTCAGAGAAAGAGAGAAAGAAAAATAATTTTATATAAAGAACATATTAGAAACGTTGTCCTTAATTTAGTACGATAGATATCAAAATTTACAGTCATCATCATTTTTGAATCATTAAAAAAACAAAAAACTGTCATCCGCGCAGAAGTTCTAGCCGAAGTTCTGTTTCTGTCAAAGCGTGAAGCGCTCTTCTAATGAGGAGACGGCAAATTTCAACAACTTCTTTTTTGTATACAAAAAAATCTAGTTTATTATTTATTGAAACCAGTAATAACCTATAGAGACTTACTAATACTGTTTATGTATAAAGTTTCTTTAGTGTAAGAGATTTGCGATTAAATTTTAAGTAAATTGAGGCCGTCGTACAAATATATACAAAAGTACTAGAAAAATATTTTTTAATATTATTATCAGGGAACTAAGTGCTTTTACTAAATTAAGCTTTTATTTGACTAAATAAAATATTTTCTTTTAAAAACAGTATTCTCAGTAATGTCTTTTAATATAATTTTATATTGCAATTGCATTTAACACAATAACTTTATTGTTGGAAATGAAAACGTAACATTCGTCAGGTTATCAGCGATACAGCGGTGCATCGAACCTATTAACGCTTTATAGTCTATATGCAGTTTATTGCACAATGCAAAGACCAAAGAGAATTAAAATATAGAAGAGTTTATACTTTTGCATGGAAATTGTTATGGGGTCTTTGGTGGCATTTCAAAGGGAATTTTGGAATGTATCGGGATAACTTAAAGACATTTTTAAAAAATGTATTTATAATTTATAAGTGTGGCATCACTCCCATGGTTAATTCTCTTCTAAAACTCTTTCCGCGTGTATATATCCTACAGCCTTTCTCGATCAATGCGTTACCTCAATAGATTTGTCGAGAAACTAGACTAGGCTTTAAAAAAGTCAATGAACTTTATAAAATAAAATTATGTTTTCATTTCGAACCAGTAGTTCCCGAGATAAGGGCGTTCTTTTTAATTTATCTATTTACAAAAAATCGGGAAGAAAAATTTCTTTGGAAACTATTTTATAATTTGTATGTTAGGAAAAAGTATCTGCAAAAACAAAAAAAAACTAAAAACACAAACACTTATCTCCAGAATTTTTCATCCAGTTTTAATACATCAAGCAACGTGTCAACGTTAATTTAATTTTTCAACGCAATCCCAGCGACATTGTTGCGTCCGAAATGTGTGGTTTTGCCTGTTAACTATGACGGGGACAGATTTTATTACGACGCGGTACAGAATTTAATCAAAACTGCGCTTATAATGTAATGGAAATGAATATTATGGGATACTAGCTGATGTTCGTGACTCTGTCTACGTTAAATTAGCATTAAAATGTTAAGAAAATGTTAAAAATATTTTAGGAAAAGTACATTTCTAAATGGAACAATTGATAGTTCAAGTGTTTTTATTTCTTTTACTTCCATTTTTTCCCTTCTAAAATCGTTTAAAAAAAATAAAAACAACAATTCCAGAATAAAAATAAGTCATATATTTCGTATCAACGTATATAGAGAAACAAATCACTACCATCTATACAAGGAAAGTAGAATACAACAAAAATCGTCTAAAAGCATTCTTTGTCAAACCATAGTTGCCATTAGGTTGTATTCTACAAGAAAATTTATGTCGACATCTTCAGAGACGGAAATTTTTATTTGGCTAAATATTACCTTTTCTTGTCTCGACCGTAAATAATATTCTTTTCAGAGAGCTTATTGCAATTTTTGTACCAAATATGTGGATCTTGAAAGCGGAGAAAGAAAACACATGATTAAAAAGTAAAAAATACTTATTTTAAATTGAACTTTATTTCAATGTTATAAAGGATATAGTATATTTTGAATGTGGATGTGGATTTGTTGCGAAGACGTGAAACCAGGACAGTTTGATTATAAAACAAACAAAATAAATATATTCTCGATATATTGTGGTGCGAGGAAAATTTTAATTTTCGCTAGTGTATTGTGGCACGTATAGTTATTTATAACCATAGATAAAATCTAAAATCTAGATAAAGATGTTTTATATAAAAATATGTAGCTTAAAATAAATTAAAAATAGAAAAAAGTCATTGATACATTATTGTTAAATTTACTATGCCGATCATATCAGTAAATTAAGGAAACGGAAGTGTTTTAATCTTAGCTCCCAGCCTATCTCTCTGCCTATCCTGCTATGCGCAGGATACAATGCGAATCTAAAACAATACAAACAATATAATTGAAAACAAAACAGTTACAGAACATTTTTTTTATGTAAGTAGTTACTAAGTTAGTTTTAGAACATTCTCACACTCACCACCATCACACTCCAAGCAATCTTATCACCAAATTAATGACGCGTACACAATCACCTTAAAAACTTTTTATGCCAACAACCAATAATAATGCTTTATCCATTTTTTTCTAATCAAAAATTAAACTTAAGAGATCGAGATCAGAATTTCTTTTGTCTACTAAACTATAGGAGACATTCGTAATGCATAGTTTGAATATATTATGACCTGTGAACTAGTTGGTCTCCCTTTGTTGATAAAAACATACGTACGTGCTTCCTTTTTGTTTGAGAGTTCTCGGGGATTACGCTTTGTATCGATGATTCATCCCGATTGTGGCTTCTCAAATATTTGTTGCTTGAATGCCTTTGGACTGAAGGGTTTGTCTGTGTTGTTGGTGTTACGTAAGAAGTCTTGGTTTGTAGGTTAATGAAGGAAAATTTTATATATTTTACGTTTGAATAAATGAAATTAAAAAAATACTTATTTAGTAATTGATATTTATTTAAATATTTTATTAAATTTTGTTAATTTTAGACGTTAAATATTTTTGAGGTTCAGGTGCAAAAGTTAAGTTCGATTTCTACTCGAGAATATGGCTAGGTTCCTAGGTTGTCTCTGCCTACCCTGCTATGTGTGGGATTAACAGCGTGAAATTTATAGTCAATTGTTCAATATTATTATTTTTGACTAAAATCCAATAAGAATAATATAGTACCGAAATAAAATTTTATTTAGTTTCGATGATAGGTATATTTTGGCCATATTTTACATTTCCACATATATAGAATAGAATCATTTACTGTTGATTTTTAGTTAATTTTTTTGTTTCCTTTTCACAAATTCAATATTAGATACAGTTGTTAAATGACTACAGTTAAAATATATTATTCATTTGTCACTACATTGTGCGACTGGCATATTGTGATATAAGTTCCGTCACACGTAATTAATATTAAAGCGGTCCAAAGATATCTCCTTGAAGTACACCTTTGGGGTCCCATTGTCCCAATTTATATGTGACCCCATTTCGGTCGCTTATCTCACTGTATTATTTATTCATGGTCATTATTTGATCATTTTAGATCTAATGATGCGTTATCATTGTTCTGTGCTGATCGTTAAGTGTTTAGAGGTGTGAAATAAGATACTTAATGGTCGTAACGGATGTTCTATTGTCCAGTTGATATTTGTATCTACGTCGAAATATTTTATATAAATAGTAGTAAGTATTTTTTTAATATCTGTTATTAATTACGAGCTATTAATACTAAAGAAAAAATAATAATAATATAAATCCTCCAAAATAAATTAAATAATTATTTTTCACACAAATGAGATTTTTAAGACCGTTTCAATATAAAGCATGTGAAATAAAATAATTTTCCGAAATGTAATAATTAAATTAACTTGTTATACTAGCTATAAAATAAACTAAACGTCCAAGTTTGTTAACGTCTTAGAGCACCAAAACTTGAAAATTTCAACTACAAGCTATTACTTATTTTTATTAGCAATAACGAAAGCACAACAACAATTGATCAAAAGTATTAAAGACTTGCAGCACTTACTACATCGAAACTATTAATAGTTCTCATCAAAAAATTTCACATTACAATTCAAATAGTACAATTTTGATCTATTAAAATTATAAATGCATCTATTATTTGGACAAGATCATTAAAATGTGCTCAATGGTCTGTCATTGTTGTCACGTCTGTACGTTTGTCACGTTGTTCTTTTCGAAGGGTGACTGTAAGGTGATAATTTAATAGCTCAAAAACCAGTCCTCAGTTATAATCAACAATGTTGCAAACTTTACTGAGCAAGGTAATAAGCGCTTTCAATATTTCACTATTATGTGTAACCAGTTTAGTTTCGAGTACTTTGATTTTATCTTCTTGCGATTGTTTGGAAATATTGTTGTTAACTTTATGGTGTTATTAAAAGTAGAGAAAAATATTTTAGTTATCGTTTTTTTTTGTTTTGATATTGTTGTTTTGTAATTTTATTGTCTAGCTGATTAACTATAAAAGCATTTTGATATGCAAATTAATTCTAATTCTATTATACAATAGATTTTTATCATTGGTTACAATTTTGCCGAAATTAGAGAACTTCTTGTAAGTAAGTTCTTCAAACTATTTTCTTTTAATTTCCCCTGACCTTTATGTGAGATATAGCTTAAAACTAAGAAAAATAATAACATTACTTACTTTTCCGCAGTAATCAAAGAAACACTTATATGAAATAACAATCAACGTAAAAACAATGAACATTTAACAAAAGCCGCCAATTTAATAATAATGTCTTTAAATAATAGAAAAGAATAATAATGTATCACTTTATTATCTCTACCTATCCTGCAAAATATCGTAGATGCGTATAAAAATAAAAAATGTATAATAAACATCTCGACTTCACCCCTGGTACCCCTTTCTTGTTCACACAATAATTCTTACTTGACCCACAAACGCACCCCAACGAATCCAAGAATAGTCAGTAATGAGTGAATTAACTCTATCTCATAAACTTAAAAATTTATATACTGGCTCTATAAAATGTGACACGGTTCCTTTCGGACGTTATGTGTGTAAGCTTTTCATTTCAATGTTGCTGAGTTATTGGTACTAATTTTTGTTTTCTTTTCGTATTAGGGTTTGTAAAGATCGTTTTTGATTTTTGACGTACAAATGTAGTGATACTAGTGAAAGCTTTGACTTTACTTTCTTGGAAGAGGCAATTATAATTTTATAAATCGAATTGAATATGTATTATTGGTATTTGAATTCAATTGTATTGCTATTTTAATATAATTCTTAATCACTTAGGTTTCACTACCGAAATTTCCATATAAGTTTTTGACTATTTTGGAATTAAAAAATAGGATCTACGTTGAAAGATGTGTAAACTTAAAAAAAGTTAAAGAGATTTCGTTAAACAACTTTATGTTTTTATAAGAATTATAAAAAAACATATCATTTATTTTAATACATTTTTTGCAGTGATATGCAAAGAACATTAAACCATCTAAATGTAAAACCCACCGTATAAATGTAAACTTTTAAATCTAGTAAAATAATACAAAAATTAGAACAACCTTTCATTTTAATAATTTATCCAAAAATGCCAACTCCATTTCTAAAGCAGCAACCTGGACAAGACAACTAAATCTAAGCCATATATTCATAAAAATCAGTTATGGTACTAATAGCCCTACACCTCGATGGTCATAGCACATAATTGACCATAAATAATGAATATTACATATGTTTATTCTAACTACTGAAAGGGGTTAAAGAATAGCCGTAGTAATACTTTGTATTCTATTTTATAGAATAGAATAGAATAGAATATCCTTGCAATTTGTTTGACACATTCTTTCATTGTTTTGTTCTTATGAAATATTTGACAGGAAGTACCTACTGTATTGTAAAGGCAATATGTATTGAAATATAACATGTTTATACTACATTAAATACTAGAGTTATTGGCTTTTATCTATATATATAAAATCGAAAGGTCACTCACTCATCACGAAATCTCAGAAACTACAAGTGCTAGGAATCTGAAATTTTGCATAGGAGCTACTTATAGGACGTAGGTGCTCGCTAAGACGGGAATTTGCAATATTCGACTTCTAAGGGGTTGTTTTTGGGGTCGAAAGTTTGTATGAAACTTCGTTACTACAAATGCTAGGAGTCTCAAATTTTGCATAGACGTCACTAGGACGTAGTCATGGAGACAGAAATTAATAATAACATAGTTCACGCGGGTGAAACCGCGAGCGGGCCGCTAGTATCATTATAAGTTTAATAGATTAGATATTTTTTATGCTTGGCGAAAATCCAATGGACATTAAGATACTGTCTTGAAGAAGAATAGTGTATGACAGTGTTAACGTAACACATTGGTTGTTGGTCCAATCTCTTCATTTCCTCGCTCTGGTAAGACAAATCACGGTGTTAAACTCCACCACACAATATGCAATATCTCGAATTTGGACAAAAAAGTATAGAACTACCTTGTTATATGCTGGAAAAAAAGCGTACTATTTTTTTATTTTTACACACCCCTGTCTGAACTTTAGCTTTTAGTGTAGATACCATCTATTAACTTATCATGTTTGATTCTGTTATAATTAATTATTATTTATATCTATGTTAAATTTTAATACAGGTGTACAATAATTATGATTTTGTTAATAGGATATCCTTTTCTAGTATTATTTAATATTTAATCACTACATTTTACTGCTAACGGTTTCCTTTAAATGATATGTACGTCTAACGGGTTACTTTTCACATTATATCAAGCCTGGGCTGGCCTAAAGGAATCTAAAAGAGAAATATAGCAGAGCATAGCAGAGGGAAGGCACAGGGAAGCCGTTCTGTTCTTTGTTTTTAATTTAAGACTATGCGTATTCAGTGGCCCTACTCAAGTCTTCGTTATGTCTTCCTACCAGAGCGAGGAACTAAAAATAATTAATTTTCCGGAGTGGGATTCGAACCCATCCCGCTTCCAATTAGATGTTGGGCCATATTACACAACTGTCACGTATGATATAGATATATAAATAGACGCATGTTTCAATTGAACCTCGATATCATTAAATAAGATGAGATTAATTTACTATACTAATATGCTTATAAGGCCAGTCATGGCGCAGAGACACAAAGTGTGATTTTAAATGAGACTGGTTATGGGTTCAATTCCATTGGAGAAAATAAAATATTTATTTAAATATATATTTCCATTTCTTCGCTCTGGTGTCGAGATAAATACACCAGAAAGAAATAGATAGAAAATGGGGAATGGAGTGTGTTAACACTACGCCACCCTCTGCCTACTCTGCTGTGTGCGGTATGCAACGAGAAACTGATGTTTTATCAATATGAAAGCAATTTCTATATTATAACCTTCCTACCGTAGCAACGATCATCCACCAGTCATGTTATCTAATACCTACAATTTTGGTCCTTCGAGCGGCGAATTGTGGTCAAGAATAGCTCACACTATTTAGATAGAGTTACTGGAAGTGTCCTATTGAATATGAATATTTTCCTCGACCCCTTTTTGATGTTTAGGGTTGGGACGTTTTTATTATTTTGTAAATTTTAATAAATTTTTATTTTTATGTAAAAATCAAATTTCCGCTGAATAATAATATAAAAGAAAGCGGCGTTAAGTTCCATTCCATAACATCAATATTTTTTTATGGAAATGGATCTTAAGTGCACTTCATATAGTTAAAGATAAAATTACTATAATTGATTGACTATAATTGATTGAAAATTACTATAATGACAACGGTGGGACTATGTTTTAAATACTATAAAAAGTTATTGTATTTTACTTTTTTTTGTACTAAAATAAGTAAATATGATATATTATGTAATATTTCTATTTTCACGTTCTGGTGAAGACACAAAGTACAGCATTAAGTTCCACCATTCACTACGAATGTCTCAAAAATTGGGCAGCGCGTGATGAACAGAATATTTTAACACTAGCTATTTATCTCTGCTGCTGCTTATTTATAACATGAAGTTTAAAAATATATATTCCTAAAGAAAGCGTTTGACAACCCTTACATCCCATAACGCCCTTTACCGCGTACCGGCGTCACCCTTGCTGAGTTACCGTACATACAACATACATGTATTGTCGATATGATGAATTATTTATTGCATCTATCACTTTTTCTTTCATTTGACATTTTTTTTGTTTGTGTTATTTAGAAATGTATTATAATTATGAAATATTTAATTAATGATAATTTAGATTAATTAGCTTTTAAGCTAAAAAGCTATATAATCAAAATTCGGGGCCCTTGTAAAATAGGGGGCTCCAAGGCCCTCGAGCCCCCTGAAAAGTCTATTATATATGAAATCGATTCAAAGTCCTCAATTATTTCTACCATTCAAAGGTGCCAATTTGTCAATTGGAAAAAAGTACAAACGTAATAATAAACTTAAGTGTATAATTTGCATAATTATAGTAAGAATATTTGAAATTGCGACACTCTTATTAGAGTCACTCAAACAGTGTCCTATGTCAACATTTACTTACAAGTACTGTTTAAAATTACCTTCATTTTTGTTTTCTAACTGGACTTTATTGGAAATCTAATATCAATTTATGCTTGGGCTTTTTTAAATATACGTTTTTTTATATATTTTTCTATAAATAAGTTTGTTTTTTTACAACAAAGTCAATAATTATATTAGTTTTTAAGCAGGAACAGAAGCAAGAGACAGGAAACGAATAAAGTTATTAAATCTTTTTTATGAATTAGTTGCATCATAATAGAAAAAAAAGATACAGACAACTTTTATTTATATCTTTTTTTTAGAAAATGATTATTCGTTATTAATATATTATTACAACTTCATATAAATATTATATTTTCTTTTAATAAAATAAAAGATAAAAACGTACTCTTACATCACTATGACATGTGCTAGGTGAGTCACGCTTTAAGCACTCACAGTCATAGTCAGGAAGTACTACTTTTTATTTTATCCTAGCTTACAAATGTTCAAAATAAAATTTTATGTAAGTTTTTATGTAAGTATATTTTTATTTATTTTTACGTTGTATTCCACACATAGCGCAAGGTAGGCAGAGGGAACCCGGGAACCGAGTGTTACAACTCTCCGTTCCCCACTTTTTACTAAACTCTGGAGGCATGGTGTATTGAGTGAGCGTAAAGTCGTCGTGGCTAAAGGTCACAAATGTGAGATTAGAAGGGTTGTGGGTTTGATTCCCACTCATAGGAATGAAATATTTTATATATTGATTTCCTCGCTCTAACTCCCTCGGTAGTGAAACAAAGCGCGACGTTGAGTACCGCGTTTTAAAGAGAGAACCTAGGGACCATTGCTTCGTTTGTTCCCAGCACCCTTTTCTATCTTGGCATGTGCGGGAAAAAGCGTGAAGCTTAAAAAACTTTTAAAGTCAATTTTGTAAATATTAACAGAAAAGTCCTTAATAAATACGTTACAGAAAATAAAGAAACAATTCTTACCATTACCAGTCGAGGAATCTGCCATATAACAGCAACATGCTCACGTTGATAGGTAGAGGTGCCTTTAATTAAAGCGAGTCGATGTCCAAACGGGCAAGACGGATGACCACAATTGAAATACCATAGTGAATGGTAGGTACCACTGCTGGTGGTAAGAGAAGTAAGATATTTCGATAAGGGTGCTATAAGGTTGTGCTTCAGTGAGATATTATTGTAGCTCTGTGGTTGTGAATTCGAATCCCACTCAAAAGAGTGATTATAATTAAATCCTTTTTCATTTCTTTCTTCTGGTTTGAACATCATTATTTGAGTATGTTGACTCGTGCCTACTTCATTTATATTTTTTTCAGCTTCACATTATATTCCACATATAGCTGGGTAGAGGGAACCTAGTGTTAATACACTCCGTTCCTCACTTACCACCGATTTTTTTAGGAATTGTGTGTTGAGTGGCGGAATTCAATACCACGCTTCGCTTTGCTATTGGAACGAAGAAATGAAAATATTGATAAATAATAATTCATTCCACTGAGTAGAAATTGAATCTACAACCATCGCGTTTACAGGCACACGCTTGTGCCACTACCACTGCGCGAAAACGGCCTCACACTTATTATTAATCACAATATTCATTACTGAAATCAATATTCGGAAATATCTTCTATTTACACGCTAAATGGAAGAAAAGCATTTTTTTAAAATGAAAGATCTACAAACAAATAAAAAAATATCTCAATAAAACCATATACAAAGATAAATAAAGAATAGATAAATAATATAATAAAGAAAACAAAAAGATCGAATGGCCATTCCGATAATGCTGTTTAGTTTTGTATTCAACGAGCGCCCGCAATATTTTTTATAGAAGATAATCCTCGTGATATATTGGGCATAACTCTGATTTATGACTTAACTTACGATTAGAACTGGACGTTATCAGCAATCTTAAATGAATTGTTTGAATTTGCCAATTCTTGTTAGGTATACTATAGTAGAATTTACTAATATAGTTGGGGCCAGTAGTGGTACAGTGGCGGAAAGAGTGATTGTGAACGTGATAGGTTGTGGATTCGATTTTCACACGAGGTAGTATTTAATATTTCCGTTTTCTTCGCTTCGGTGTTGAGGCAAAGCGTGTTGTTGAGTTCTGCCACTCTTAACCTTAGATGCTGTGCTACCTCCTGCCTACCCTGCTGTTTGTTAGTTCGAGTAAATTTTAAATATTTTTTTTTCTTTAATACCTTTAGTAAAAAAATATATTTAAATTAATTAATATATTTAAATTTATTTACCTAAAAGTAAAACAATTTATCCCAACTAATTTTGCCGTTTTTTTTAAATTTTAAACATTTTTGAATAAAATAGAAAACTTTTTTTTAACTTAGATTTTTAGATAGCTACTCAAACGCGGCTTCGTCCGCTTAAATTTATTTTTATATAATAGCTAAATTATACAAAATCTTTACACCAATTGTAGCTACATCTAAATACATCCTGTAGTTTTTGCATAAATGTAGAACAAACATCTATACTTACAAAACTATTACATTTATAATGAACGAAATCTCAAATTTCTTTTATTATTCATTATAAATTCTGAACACCATATTTATCGAAATAAACAAAAATGTAGACAAAAAACGATACAAGTAAAACGATCCCCTCACTCGAAATTGGCTGACAATTTTTACACTTGCCACAACTGTGAGTGTCAATCAAATAACGCTTTATTGATGTGCTTTGAAGCGGATAACTCTTATTACAATACTAATTGAAAAATATATGTAAGTATTGCCAATCCCTCTCCTCCCCAAAATAACGAAATTCAAAGAAATTGTAGAAAGAGAGAAGAATCATTTGTTATAACATTTTTTTTATTTTAAATAAAGGATACACGCTTTTTTCCTCCAAATACTATAAGTACCATAGAATGTGCGCGAAATGATAAGAAATAATAAGATTCTAAACCGGAATAGGTTACTAGTAAACTCTGAAGAGTTCCACTATTCAGTTCCTGGCTCCATCAGCAGATCACCTCGATGCTACCATAATATTATATAGTCATCAAAGGTACCCATAGTCTAGCTTCACGCATGTATCCCGCATTATTATTTATGTATCCCGCATACATTCCTACCCTGCGGCAAAGAGAGCCTAGTGTTAAAGCACTCCAGTTCCCACTTTCCGCGCAGATTATGAAGGCATTACGTGTCGAGAACCTCACTACCAGAGCAAGGAAATGAAAATACTAAATATTTCAATTCCTCAAATGAGAATCGAACTCACAACTTATCCCATATAGTCCCACAACAAAATAAATAAAATTACTAAATATAACATATAAAATGTGCCACAAAATAATTTTAAGCATTTAATTCGCATGAGAGGTTTCTGGTGACAAGTGAATAGCAATCGCTCAAGTGGTATCAAAATGTATTTCAGATTAATTTTACTCCAAAACGGGCCATCTGTCCAATTTGTATGGAATGTTGTGTCGATTAGTTTAGTTGATAGTTGATAGGATTTGTTAGAGGAGGGTTTATATTCGATTTTTTTATAAAAATATATATATTTTTAAAAAAAATTGAGACTGTAGTGGCGCAGTAACATAATGGTTCGGGGTTCGATTCACACTAAGAATTCAGAATGAATGAATAACTTTCGTTTGCTTGCTTTAGTTACAACGCAATACAAAATAATGTCAGTAGTTAGTAATAGAGACAAAGCTCGGCGTTTAATTCTGCCACTGAACACGCTGTCTTGAAAATAGAACGACAATTGGGAACGTAGTGCCTTTCCACTACTATACCTATATAGCAAAAAAAAACCACACTCACTTCATCTACCAAAAGAGTGTAAGACAATTGTCAGTACGAGGGTATTTTACAGAAAATAAAATAATACTACCCACATAATTATTTATAAAAAAGGAAAGGAACGGCTGTCAAAAGTGACGTTTTGAAAGGATTGAGTCAGTACGTCGTTATTCTGCCTGTCGTAAGGTGTAAAATTGTGACGGTGTTCAAATATTTAAAATCAGTGTCATTGTTGGAACTTGTATAAGTGTAAAGTGTTATATAGAAACAGTGTTAAGTGTGCTGTGTAAAGTGTTAGAAGTGTGTACATGTGAAATAGGAACAATAAATTATGGTTATTAAGTATTTTCTTATACTTACCACCTGACATTTTTACAAATGTCTGAAGTGGGATCCAACACCTAAAGATAACTGGTGTTGTTACTACGCTTAAAGCAGACTGATCGGCGCACGACGACCAACACGGTACGTCTGCGATGGTGATCGTAGACAGTATAGATGCGGAGATAATAAGCGGAAGCGATCACAGCAACCGGAATAACCGAAGTTGTAGTCAAAAGCATAGTTATGGTCGCCGTCCAAGTAGCAGAAGGTACAGTCGAAATCGCAGAAGACGTGAACGTGAGGAACAGGGACGTCTCAGCAGGCGTAGGTGCGTGGTAGCAGGCGTGCCAGTGTGCGTGGTAGTAGTGTTCAACAAAGCAACAGCGACCATGTTTATAAGCCGAAGCGTGAACAGTATGTTTTCCGCTAGCGTGACAGCCGTGCAAATGGCTCTTCTAAACAAGACAATGAAAATCGTCTTCCTTGAAGTAAGCATCGTGATGAAGGTACGAGCATTTTATTAATAGTAACAGTAATATTAATCAAAAAGTAGAAGTGCAGAAGCGGCACAATATGGTAACAAAATTCTAATAAGATATTAAGATTCAAAGTCAAAGTAGTCGCTATAATTAAAGTCTCCTTTATAACAAATCTAACAGTGTGCTAAATATCATCTTATAGTTTATTTAGTTAAAGTCTGTAGAAAAGTGAATCGCGTAAATGAACTAAGTGAAATAAAAGGTCAGTAGTATATTAAGTGAAATAAGGACCGAGTCTTTGATAGGTTTTGATAACTCGTCAGTTACACCCGTAGATAGTTATGATATTTAAATTATTATTGATGGCATTTTGGCAATAACGGAAGTGCTTAGTGTCTAATGAATATTTACTTGGGTTATGGTGTTACGAAACAAACATTTATAATGTTTAAGCCTTACGATACTTTTAAAATAATAGCTAAATAAAATTATAATACCTGCGTGTATTTAGTATTTAGTAGAATTGAACAAAAAAAGTCTTATAAAGTCAAAGCATCAAGCAACGGTTTAGCAATGGTTAGTGTATAGCAATGGTAGATGTAATAAACTTATAGACGTGTAAAGAATATTTTGTTTTATAAGAATTAAATGAATTTAACGATAAAAATGGTAAACTTATCCCAAAAAAACTTGTTGAAGACAAAAAGAAATAAGCTGTCAAAATATAGTTAAAAGATAGTTATAATGTGTTTCAAAAAATTATAAAAGTAATAATAGTAATTTAAATAAGCAGACCAAAACTTAAAGTAACTTAGAAATAAAAAAGGAATAAAAAAAATATAAGTGTTAATATAGATATTTCATTAAAGGAATACATATTGAAATTGTTTTGCTTTTAATTCAAGAGAATTAGGTGGTGATCTAGCAAATTAAATTAATTGATAATAGTGCGGTAGTTTCTGCGTTACAGCGCTTTAGATTTTATTCACTGGTCTAAAGGTTAAAATGGTGACATATTGTATTCATTGCGGGCAACTTTTGAAAAACGTGATGTTAATTCCTCGAGTTTCTCGCTGGCTGACATTTTTACAAATGTACAGAACAAACAAAATGTCTAAGAACATTTCCACTTTAAACTTAAAGCTAATATGAACCCAATTACCATTATTCCAGTCTAAACCAAACTCTTCCCTATAATAACATCCTCCAGTCACCTCCAAGGATCAGAGGTTTATTCAGTAAATATACGAGTACGTAATAACTTCGTTGAACACCTAATTGTGTTGGTTCTGGCTACGTGACGCGGCCATGGAGTAAATTGACCTTTGAATTGTGTGTTTTTTTAGCAAAAAAGGAATTTTCCGTGTAAGATTATTTGTTTTAGAGAGAAATTTATTGTGTACCTAGTTCTGTACTGTAATTAGGCAGTGGAGAACGGAAGTGTTTTAATGGGAAAGGAGTGCCTTAATACTAGGTTCCTAGGTTCCCGCTGCCCACTGCTTTATATTAATATATTGTCAAACCAAATTATTTATTTTTTCATAGCTTCATGAATCCCGCATATTGCAGAATAGAACCTAGTGGGGGTTTGGTTTCTTGTTGGAACCTAGTGTTAAGACGCCCCATTTCATATCTTTCGCCAAATTTTCGAGGCAATTCGTGTTCATTAGTAGAACTCAACACTGTTATTTGTCTTCTTATTAGAACAAAATAATAAAAACTTATTCCTTCAAGTGAGCATCAAATCTGTGACTGTTACAATAACAATCTTCATTATCAATTATCTTATTATTTATAACAAATTGAAATTAAAACAAAACGTTTTTAAGTACATTTAAATTCCATTACTACATATTTGTACAAATATCTTTTTTATTCGATAATTTCTATTCTAATAACACCCTCTAAAAGGGATCACGTGACAAAATGTCAGATGTTGATGTCCACTGACTAGAGCAGGGGTTAGAATTAATTAAATATGATGAAGGAAAATTAGATAAGTGCGTTTAATACAATATGTTTACTTATATATGACTATTAAAATATTAGAGCCAGCTACAATGGGTTCGATTCCCAAAGTAGACTGAGGGTACCTAATGGTATAATAATCCATTTTCTTATCATTGTCCAATTTCAGAGACTTTGCGTGTTGAGTGGCGTAACTTAACGCAATGATTTGTCTTGTTATGATGATGAGAAAATGAAAATTATTAATTCCCACAAATAGAGATAGAACCTGCAGCCAGACTCTTAGTCGTTTTACCAGGATGACCTCAACTAGTTTTATTAATTTTGTAATTTTTTAAGATATTACTTCTATACTCTATTACAAAGTCACTCGTTACCAAACTTTTAAATTAAATTAACCACAAATGGTGACATAAACACAGTACTAACTGTAGTTTCGTAGCTACATACATACAAACATACATACATACAAAAATACATATAGTTATTGAAACGCGATTTGTGAGTAATTGCACTAAATGATGGGGACTTATATTAATTCGCCTCTATTACATTGCAGATGTCTAATGGAATTTCAATTAGTGATTCATAGAAAAATGACAGTTTTTATTGTTTTATAATTGTTATAGCTTGTTTTTGTGTTTTGGGGTATGTGGTTCGATTACCGCCCAGGTTACATATTGAAATTAAGACGCCACTTCATTAAAAAATGGTGTAAAATTGTTTTTATTTTTCTTATTTGGTCTTTATATATTCTATAGTTGAGACTATTATTGGCGCAATGATAGCGACTGAGAGTTAGCGCAATACTTTTGAGTTCGATTCCCGCTCACGAAAATAAATTTACGTCATTACCCCGTTAAGTTAAGTTAAATTAAAAAAAAAAGAGTTAACAAGAAATTTAATCAATTGAGACCGTTGTGATTCAGGAGTACAAGGGTGTAATTATAATTACACCCTTGTACTCCTGAATCACGCGTTATAACGCGACGTTTGTGGGTTCGATGTTCGAAATATTGTTTATTAACATTTTCTGAGTTGAGTTCTGCCATTCAACACGGAATCCCTGAAAAATTCGGCGGAAATTGGGGTCCTGGATACAGTGTGAAGCTGATTAAATTTTACTTTTAGGTTAATTACAACAGAGGAACAGAGTCTATTAATAACCTACTTAGTTAAACACATAATACCATGAAGCTGTCAAATATAATAAATATATCATTTATCAATTATAAATTATACATACAAATATATATGTGCAATATTTTATGCCAAATCATCTCATATCTAATTACAAAAACAAAAATATATTTACAATCATCTACTGACCCCCGTCCACTCACTCACTCACTCCTCACTCCATACATACATACGGGTGCAAATTATATGACCTGAACGCATCGTTGCTCGTATAAACTGATTTGATGAGACACAATTTCTATTATACAGCGGTTTTTTTTTGTTTTTTTTGTAGGTAGAAAGCTGAGTATCACATTTCGGATTGAATTCGAGACATTACGTGTTGAAAGGCGGTGTTCAACGCCGCGTTTTGCATTGTCAGAGTAGGGAATTGAAAATATTGTGCAGTCAATTTCGCTGTCTGATGGTACCATAATGGGGGATGCTAATTATATTATTAAATATGTATATAGCAGGGTAGGCAAAAGGAACCCAATGTTAATACACACCGTTCCCCACTTTCCGCCGACTTTTCGAGACATAGGGTACCTATATTTAAAACTATTTTGCTTATATAGTGCAGCGTTGAACTATGCTATCTAGTTTATTAAATTCAAACTAAAGTGTATTGTGGTGTATTCTTATATAATCGCTTTTCGCTTATAACTTGTGCGTAAGCGATAATGTTTATAGTATAAGAGGAGAGAGAAAAGCACTTAGTATAATTAGATTGTGGAAAACGAACTTGGACTGTATCGCCGGTCATTATCTACAGGGTGATTACTGAGTGAAACAGTTTGCGTCAGTAATTTTACTTGATAATTGTAGATTTTTTTTAGTGAAGTTGATTTCGAAATGTTTTAAANGTTGGACTGTATCGCAGGTCATTATCTACAGGGTGATTACTGAGTGAAACAATTTGCGTCAGTAATTTTACTTGATAATTGTAGATTTTTTTTTAGTGAAGTTGATTTCAAAATGTTTTAAAAATATTTTCTTAGATACCGTTATCCAATAATAATAATTTGTTCAATTGAACTTAAAAATAACTATAAAAGGACGATTCCTCAGCAGGAAAGAAAATTGAGCGGTCACTGTCTTCTCTGCCTATTCTCCTAAATACAGCGTGAAGTCATTTTTTTTTATTTCAACCAGATTTGAACCCACAATCTTCACTTAGCATTAAATAGACGAAATTTATCATAACCACTCAAAACAATAATTTCATCCAAAAGGAAACTAGAAAAGCTAAAGCACATTTTCAAATTAGATAAACCTTCCAACAATATTTGTTGTAAAAACAAAACCTTTCAGAAATTTCAATTCCACACTTCATGCACTTAGTTAAAAACATATTTAATATTAGTCATTTCGTATTCTGTTTTACTTCCCTCCCCCCTCTTACCATCCCTTACTTACCTCCACCCCCTATTTGGGAACAATGTGTGATATAATATTGTGAAACGTTGAAATTTTTGTCTAACTAATTAACTGTCTGGATTGTAAGGATTCGTGTACGTACAATTTAATAATTGGATAAAATTACTTAGAGTCTGGTACTGTCACGAGCGAAATAATATGAGTTTGTTGTTTAATTGTAGATTTTAGTTGTCCATTTGTAGTATATGTTCAAGGTTTTAATATTTTAAGATATAGTATTTGCTGGTTTTGTATTGAAATCTTGTCTATTAACAAAATAAAGTGCATCATCTGTCATCTCTCCTCTTTATTAGGAAATAAGGAGGAAAGATGATTTTTCTGAGCCCTTACTTGTATAACCCGACATTGCTTCATGCATAGAAAAGTCACTCCCAGCCAACCAGAGTGAGAAAATGAAAATAATTCTCCAGTGGGAATCGAACTCACAACCTATCGCTTTTATAGTCGCACATTTGTGCCCTTACGCGACTAAAAACTCTAAAATTTTTTTATATGGCGTATAATAGAATAAAAAATAATAGCAAAAAATTATTCACATTTAAACCATCACAACACCCCTTATCGAAGTGCTCGTATAATTCGCGGGTGCAATCGTTTTTTGCAGTAAATCTAATTTATTTGTATTAGATAATGACTTATCCTCGACTGGTGGAGCTCTGTAACTCTTTCAAATATCCATATAGTGGGAATTGTGGTTTTGATATTTGTTATTTAAATTTTCTATAAACATATTTGTACAAAAATCTTTCCTAACTGCCAAGTATCTGAATTCGATTACGAGTAAGAACTTTGAATAATACAATATTTTTACACTATAAATAAAAAAAATAATAACTCTTCGCTTCTCGCTGTATCACGTATTTAGCAGATTATACACATGCAGAGAGAACCTAATATTAAGAGACTTCATTCCCCATTTTTCCCCTTTTTTTTCAATAATTTGTTCCCCCTAGTGGGAATCAAATCAACAACCAGTCGATTTTACATTTACTTTTTGTACGCCTGCGCCACGACTGGCTTCTTAAAATCTATAATATGAAAATAACTAATTCAAGTATCAACACTTTTCCAACGAGTTCCATTATGACGGTAGCATCGTGCTACGAAGCAATTACTTTAAGTTTGGTTCCGTGTCGGCACATTTCGCGGTTTTCCGTTGTCCATTAAAAACAAATGCCGGTCAGAGCGTGCACACTTTTAAATTGCAATCGCGATTTATTTGATTAAGATTATAATGCCTTATTGTATAGCGGTGGTATTTAGCGTTATTGGTAGTTCTGGGTTCGTTTTTGAAAAGTTATAAGAAATTTTGAAAACTTTTACTTTTGCTTGTTCAAGTAATCATTGTAAATACAAAACAAACAAGTAAAAAATATTTTTTTTGTGTTATATTTATTTGCAGTTGACTAAAGAAACGACGATTTATTTATTATTCTTTTTCTATGTCTTCTAGTATTATTATTAACATTATAAAAACATTATGCCAAGCAGAATTTAAATTTAAAACACAATTATATCATTTATTTTAGTTAATATAAAAATCAATTGCTACTCAAAATCCGTAACAAAGTTAAATTGCCGAAAACAAAAACGCGACTTCTTTTAACTATTGAACAATCGAACAAAAGCACTCTACGTGACATGTGGCCTCCTAAGTGGCGGTGACACACTACAAATAATGTAACTTTTTAAGCTTACAATTTTTTAATATGAAAATTTATTAGAATTTACTTTAAAATACACATAATTTTAGTTAAATTTCAACTTTAATAATAAGAAAATAGGGGTTGAGTTAGAGTTTTGAGCTTTTACAATAAAGCTGAGTTTATTCCCGTTAAATCAATCGAAATAAAACCATATTCTTATATGAAAGGGTCGGCTAAAACGTATGTAATTATTGGATCGTCGAGCTTAAAATAAGCCATGCGTGGCAAGTTTAATGAATTTTGTCTGAGGGAGAACGAAATGGAGAAATCAAAGGGAATTTTTGTGAAATTTGTTGTATTTTTTTTTAAAATATTTTTAAGAAAAACTTACTGTATTTTTTATCGGTTTTTATCGGTGATATCGGTTTATATATTTTTTTTTAATCAAAATTTAAGTATAGAAATATCCAGTCATTGTTACAACATTAAAAAATCTGAATAAAAATTTAATACATTTTTTTTATTAATTTCGATTCTTACTTGAAGAAACAAAATATTTAACATTTTCATTTCGTCGCTCTAGTGTCGAGGCACAGCACGGCGTTAAATTCCGCCATTCAACACCCAATGCCTCCAGAATACGGGAACGGAGTACCTTAACCCTAGGTTACCCTCTGCTTACCTTGCTGTGTGTGGGATATAGCTAAAAAAAATTAAATCAGTAGATATTATTCTCATAACAACCATAAGCATTCATCCATATCTAATATCATTCACACGATGTTACCAAAACAACATTATTATAATGTAAATTTGACAGTTCATCAAAACACGGCCACGTGACGCAAACAAAAATAGATAAAGAACGAAACGGCGATGTCACTCGCAAATCACACCAAATAAAGATTAAAAAATAAGCACAAATTGTATAAAAACAATCGAAGCCGCTACTGTCGTACGCCTTCTTTGGATTCAGTCAATCGGTTATTGGGGGTGTGTTTGGAACAGGAAAGATGTGGAGTAGGTGACATAGTGTGTGTTATAGTTATTTTTTATTATAAAAATTATATTTTTTTTAAATGGGTGGATTAACATTATGTTTATTGTTTATCATATATCATAAGTAAGTGAGCTTAAAGCATTCCGTTCCCAAATTTTCAAGGTATTGTACATTTAGTGGCGGGACTGCTCTACCAAAGAAAAAATCTTATAAGTACTTCAAAATTTCAAATGGCTCTCAAACCCATAGTTATCACTTTTACATTCAGACGTTATCCCACTGCGCCACTAGTCGGTGGCGTTATTGTAATATTTGGTATATTTGTATGATTTTTTTTAAAAAATACAAATGGATATGATAAACATTAGAAGAGATTATTCAATAACAACCTACGATTATCATATTACAATTTAATTTTATTTTATAACAAATATAAAAATAAAAATCGAAACAAAAATAAAAACATATATTTCTAACTCTATCTACAGAACTTCTATCAGTCTCTCCGTGCCATCAAAGGTCACGTGTCGGTCACGTGCTCCACGCTGTACGTACGATTGTACGTGTGTCCTCCGAGACGCATTGTTCTTTCATTTAGTACTGGATGTTAGAGATTGGGGTTGATTTTACTGACTTTGAAGACAGTGTGTGTAGAGTTAGATTTTTTATAGTATATTAATTTTTTTCTGTTTTTTTTTTTCAAATAAATATGTATAGTAAATATATTAGTTATGACGAACATTCAATTATTTAAATATTATCTTCAAGCAAATTAACTTAAAATTGAAGCGCGACAGGTTGTGCCTTAGTTTCCCACCCGTTGAGTTAAGGCACTCAAAAAGTAACGCCTTCGAAATTGGACCGAAAGTAGGGAGCGGTAATGTAGCGAGCGGTAAGGAATGTCGTAACGAGAATGGAGTGTCTTAACACCAGGTTTCCTATGACTACCCTGCGTGAGTGAGGCTTAAAAAAGTATTTGAAAAATAAAAAACAATTGAGGCACTTTGTACTATCGAATTTAGTATAAACGTATACGAACCTCACCTTTTGCACCTGCTAGCGGGTTCAAATCCCGCTAAGTTTGAAATTTTTAGACGTTTTCTATCAAAATATCTCTTAAAAACTCCCCAGTGGCTGTCAATTATTCCAATAATAGACCCTAGCTTACTAAATAAGCTTTATTTCCGCAAACGTTCTCGCGTTTGGCCTGAAGCTAAGTCCCATAAAATACTTCTCCCGTGAATAATAGAATAACAATAAAAGTATACAAATAACGACTTGGTCTATTCCATTTAAAGGGTTCCGTATGATAAAAATGCATATAAAACATTTTATTATGTGCGGAAATATAAAGTGAAATGGACTTGATTTTATGTTAGTTTGTAATAGGTTTGCGTTTGTTTGTAATTAATTTATAAGTCTTACTGAAGTCTCTACGTGTTTCTTAAGTCGACAGAAAATTGCCTATAATATAATACGTTACATGTATGTAGATAAAATATACTAGGCACAAGCGTGCGATTGTAAACGCGATAACTGTGGGTTTGATTTCCACTTGTGGGAATTAAAAATTTTAATATTTTAGATTTCTTGATCTGCCTAGTAGCTGAGTTGGTTTCGCTACTTTTTAAGCCGCAATTCAGAGGAAAGTGGAGAATAAAAGTGTTTTAATGGGAGCGGAGAGTTGCAGCACTAGGTTCCCAGGTCCCCTTTGCCTACCTTGCTATGTGAAGCTAGAACGTAATGCTAAAAATATACAATACTAGTGGACCCAGACGCGGCTACGCCTGCTTGAACTACGGGAATATTTTCGCGTCGGTCATACTCATACTATGCCGCCCGAAGGCTAGGTCATTTCGAATCAGTGACATCTCCTTAATTATTTATTAGAATGTTATACAGTAAACTATAATTTCAATCTAGATAAAATGCTAAAAGTGACTATTATATTTATTTT
>JAKRZM010001047.1:179597-197719 GCA_036379175.1 Heliconius cydno galanthus | reverse complement strand
AGATTCCTAGCACTTGTAGTTTCTGAGATTTCGTGATGAGTGAGTGACCTTTCGATTTTATATATATAGATTATACATTCCAAAACAAAATATATTAAAATTGCCGGCAATTAATCTGCGTCATACTAGCACCAGCCACCACACCCTGGCATCCCTCAATCAACATTTCCCTGGCCGTCACCTCTCAGTCCCTCTCAGTCCCCTGGACATCAAAACAAATAGTGGCACGCGACTATTCATCGACAAATTACTCTTCAAGTGGGAAATATGTCAATTATTATTAATATGAGATTGAGTTTGTGTTATTTTGGGGAATAAGTGGTGTAAATATGATGTACCAGACTAATGGAAATGGTTATAGGTTCTTTTTTCACGTTAGAAGCTACAGAGTTGGACTAAAACCCGATAGTTGTGTAATGGTATGGTAATTTTAACTTATTATTAGCAACTTCTTAATGCAGAGATGGCAGTCGTAGCGACGCTAAACGCGACAAGTTGTAGATTTAACTCCCATCCGATTGAGCGATTCACTGAAAAATTCGGCGAAAAATGAGGAATAGTATTGCTTTAATAAAAACGGAGTATTCTAAGATTAGGATTCCAGATTTCTTCTGCCTACCGACCGATGTTCATGAAAACAAAATAAAAATAAAACGTCTTCATGCGTTCTCTCCAAGAAGCTCATGCCAGCAAATGCCAACTAAATACATAGTAACATCATTCAAATCAACTGCCCAAAGTAATCAAAACCGTGCGAAATTCTATATTATTAATAGTTACATATAAAGGCTTATAGAGTTACAACAATTAGAAACTATTTTGACAATCCTATAACAATGTACCAGAATGGTCCTACATAATAATACAATTCAACTATTCAACATCAATCGAACAGTCACTGTGACAACACTCAACCCTTAAACAGTCAAGAGTGTGTCCTCAAAGACAATATTTGCAGGAGGTACCATAGACCCTCTCATATCTCTATAGAGTAAACACGTGTCTAATGACGTGGGAATATGTGGTATACGATAGTATAGCTACCACCTTTATATTGGAAGATGGTTTTTAAAGGCGTTGTGGTGCTGTGGTTTGGAAATGTAATGGTTGTAAGTTTGGTTGTTAGGAAATTTTGTTTTGCAATATTCATATAAAGTTATTTTTGTTTTTTTATAGGTTTACGTTGTATCCCGCATACATCAGAATAGGTAGAGGGAACCTGGGAAAATAGCGTTAAGACACTCATTCTCGCATTGATATATCTTATATTTTCGTTCTCCACTTTCCGGAGTTGAGTGATGAAGCTCGATGCCCAGCCTTGCCCTGTTACCAGAGCGACGAAATGAAAATATTAAATTATTTAATATCTTCGAATGGGAATCAAAGTTACAACCTGTCGCGTTCCACCGTTCGCACACAGTTCCTGCACCATAACTGGCCTCTTAATTAAGCTAAAGTTATGAAATAGCTATACATTAATCCTCACGAGAAACTATCCTACTTCAATTCAGACGGAAACCATGAAACGGATAAGCCGATGATATTAGAGATTACTTCGCAGAGAAATTGACCTAGGCTTATGTTCGGGAATTTACAATGGTCCGGTACACCTGCGTGATGACTGGAAGTGAAAATGGAAATAGAATTTTTTATTTGTTATATCATTATTAAAAATAATTTAGTTATTTATTAACACATCGTTTAGATCTGCCAGTCAACAGTCTCGGATTTATTCTCGGATTTGAAAATACATATTTGAAAATGTTCAAAACTAAAGAAAAATAGATAGTGAAGGGTTAATTTGTTTTAAATTTTGCCCTAAGACTTAGCCATGAGCTACTGCTTTACCGAATGCAGAGAGAAGAAGCAAAAATACTGTTGCTATAATAATTCTCCAAATGCGTATTGAACCCAGAACCTACAAAAAATATTAAATAATACACATCCAGTTTCATAAATACTCTATAATATTTGCATAACCACGTCATACCGGTATTAGTATCTGGGAGACGGACGTCACCGCGGGGCTTCCGTTGTCTACCGTTTTAATAAAGCATACGTTTAATTTTGATCAAAACAACCATTGTTCTATACGTTATGTGGAATTTGGAAATTTAATAAATATTTAGAGTGTATAGGTATAAAGGTGAGTAGGAAGGCAGACCCTGGTAATAGCAAGGATTAATGCCAGGAAGAAGAAGAAGAGGTATAAAGGTGTCTGGTGACAAGAAATAGCGTGCTAGTAGAATGGCGGATATGAACGCCGCGTTTTTTCTTGTTACGAACGAGGAAATAACAATAAATTTTCTCGATGGAGAATCGAACCAATAACCAAACACGTAGCGCTTACATTAAGACGCTGCATCACGACTTAATTAAGGTCGTTCTTTCGAAATCTCAAAAAGGGACTCAAAGTTAAAAATCTCCAAACTCAAAGTTCCTTCTTTATCGACTTCTGAAATTAATGCTGAATATGTGAATAAAGAAGATTGTTCACCGAATAAAATTTAAAGCAAAATATTTATAGATAAGTCGTACATGAAAGTCATAAGTCATAGATATTTAAAAAAATCATACACAAGAATTATATACATGGTGTTCCTTTTAATATAAAGTTTTTCTAAACAAAGTTTTAACAAAAACCATCGTTCATCGAATGCAATTTCAAGTATTTTCACTCAATATTTTCTTTTTTCTCCCGCTTTCTGCACGGAGGGTAGTACTGAATAGATTTACCCGATGCTCGATACTCAACCCTTCCGCAATAAAAGTTGTAAATTTTTACAACTCGCTTCCGCGCGTCTGGACTATTGTCATGTTGATTTGACTGGATGGATGAATGACAAATTAGACAGTGATTCTTAAAGTTTTCTACTGTAAGTTTATTTTCTCTATGTAGTGTGAATATACGTTTAGATATAGGTATATCTAAAACAATGCATTTTTTAAATCTTCAAAAAGTTTCAGTGAGTAATCTAACATCTTTAAAAAGTAATGAGTTAGTCATATAAATTTTAAGTATAAATGCGGTAAGTGAGTTACGATTATATATTTTGTAAATCTATACTAATATAATAAAGCGGAAGAGTTTGTTTGTTTGTTTGTTTGTTTGTTTGNTTGCATAACCACGTCATACCGGTATTAGTATCTGGGAGACGGACGTCACCGCGGGGCTTCCGTTGTCTACCGTTTTAATAAAGCATACGTTTAATTTAGATCAAAACAACCATTGTTCTATATGTTATGTGGAATTTGGAAATTTAATAAATATTTAGAGTGTATAGGTATAAATAAAGGTGTTTGGTGACAAGAAATAGCTTTCTAGTAGAATGGCGGATATGAACGCCGCGTTTTTTCTTGTTATGAACGAGGAAATAACAATAAATTATTTTGTCGATTGGGAATCGAATCATTAACCACGTAGCGCTTACATTAAGACGCTGCTGACGACCTAATTAAGGTCGTTCTTTCAATGTCTTAAAAAGGGACTCAAAGTTAAAAATCTCAAAACTCAAAGTTCCTTCTTTATCGACTTCTGAAATTAATGCTGAATATGTGAATAAAGAAGTATACACCAAACCAAATTTAAAACAAATTTATAGATAAGTCGTACATGGAAGTCATAAGTCATATATATTTTTAAAGAATCTAACACAAAAACTATATACATGGTGTTTCTTTTAATGTAAATTTTTCTAAACGCAAAGTTTTCATCAAAACCATCTGATCTGATATTGAATGCAATTTCAAGTATTTTCACTCAATATTTTCTTTTTTCTCCCGCTTTCTGCACAGAGGGTAGCATTGAATAGATTTACCCGATGCTCGATACTCAACCCTTCCGCAATAAAAGTTGTAAATTTTTACAACTCGCTTCCGCGCGTCTGGACTATTGTCATGTTGATTTGACTGGGATGGATGTATGACAAATTAGACAGTGATTCTTAAAGTTTTCTACTGTAAGTAAGTATATTTCTCTATATAGTGTGAATGTACGTTTAGATATAGGTATGTCTAAAACAATGCATTTTTTAAATCTTAAAAAAGTTTCAGTAAGAAATCTAAAATCTTTAAAAAGTAATGAGTTAGTCATATAAATTTTAAGTATAAATGCCGTAAGTCAGTTACGATTATATATTTTATAAATATTATATAGCTTTTCCTAATATTTTTTTAAAAAATGTAATATTTTTCGTTTTTAATACAATTTTTAACAAAATAATTAAAGTACACTACTTATAGTGGATAGATAAGTTATATATTAAAAAAATATATATGTATTATGTTTTTTAAACATATAATTTTTTTGATAAGAAAATAAGAGTCCATTTCCTTAATCATTTCACTAGTAAAAATTTACAAGATCATACTTCACGAGAGTATGCCTCGAATACTTAACTTTAATTCGTAGGAAGTTTGTCCTAAACTTTTACGATATTGCCAGTCGACTTTCGGAAGCAGAAAGGGTTTTGATGTTTCATATGGATATTTTTGAATTTGTTTGTACATTTGCATAGCTGTGATTTAGTATAAAATATGTTCTTCTTATAGGGGAGAGTGGGTAAAATAGTCTTTATTTATTTTAATAATAATAAATAATCAATCATGTCGCAGTTTTATTTAATTTTGCAAAAAAAATGATTAAAAGTTCTATTCTTGCCTATAAAATTAATTCAATGTATTTTCTTTATTTTTAGCTTCATGATATATTCCACATATTATAGACCAAGGGAACCTAGTGTTAAGTCACTCCGGCTTCAGATTTGTTATAACTTTGCAATATGCAAAAATATTTAGAAAAAATCCTACCTAAATAACTTTTAAAACGTAAAAGCAATACAATAAATTTTAAATCCATTAGTACTAGTAAGTGGGTACACATGTTCTAGGTCGTGATTTCACTCCATTTAATATTACGAGGTTTAAATTCGGTGAGTTGTTGCCTCTCTTTTGATATGGGAGACACCCTCAATACTCTCTTTAATTTTTAAATTGGAATTTTAGTAGGAATAATATGTGATGGTATGTTTTTGGTTGTAATTTGATCTGTGTTAAATTACTTTAATTTTTATAAAAAAAAAATATAAAATAAATTTTATAAAAAAAAAATTCTTTAGCTGGCCAAAATAATATTTATATTTGATTTTATATTTAGGTACATGTTAAATATAAAAATTGTAACTTGTTGCACTTGCACACTGTTTAATATAAAAATTGTAACTTACATAACATCTTTTCTTCCTTTATTTTTTTTCAAAATCCTTGTATCAGTATTTCTTTCTTCACGCCAGCTTGCCATCCTGTTTTCACCCTAAAATAAATGGAAAAGCATAAACAACATAAATAAAAAAAATATTATTGGTCACTCAAATTTCCCTAATATTCTTGCGTCAAAATTCAATTAACGCATAAAAAATCGTCCCCCTCATATTCGTTTGAGCGGAGAAATATTTTTGTCACTGTAACTTAACCCTACAACACCAGTAAATAATAGAAATGGAATTTCATTGTTATAATAAAAAACTCAGTTAAAATTATTTTCACATTATCACTCTGGTAACAAGACAAAGCGCGGCGTTGAGGTCCGCTATTCAAAATTCGGTGAAACGTGGGAAACGGAATATCTTAAGAGTTAAGATCAGGTTTCTTGTAAACTACGTGTAATTATATACATTTTTTAATAAACAAAAAATAAGAATACCTACTAATAAATATTTTTTTACAGTATTGTATTATATTATAATTCTTATGGTCATTCAAATTTCCCTAATACAGTTGCGCCAAAATTCAATTTGCTTATAAAAAAACTTGTCCCCTCACATTAATGTCACTGTAACTTAACCCTACAACACCAGACCCTATTATAATAATAGTATTGAAATCTCATTTATCTTTTTATCATTTATCAATTGTCAATATATCAATGGTTACATTTTTTAGCGGTTGCAATACGTTTTTTTTAATGTTTCGTTCAAAATAATTTAGATTTAAAAACCACATCCTGTATATTTATTTGATTAATGATATGTTTGGAAAGTTATTATATATTGAAATTATTGTTCTATAATCGGCTGGCAGTTAGTGTTATAATTCTTATTTGTATTAAAAATAAATCAACTTTAAGGCAGAGGAAATCTAGTGTACACTCTGTTTTGCATTTCCCGCCGAAAAAATATATATTAAAAAAATCAGCATCATTCAGCGGTCAATAATGAAATAATTAAAATTAGTTGTGTATAGCATACTGGCTGCTTAAAATTAAAGCTATTTCTTATACAAACAGCTAACAAAATATATTATTTGATATAGAAATTATTTATTTTTACTTTTCATAGGAATTCCTATATAAAATCAAACACGCTTGTTATTAAGGCCATAAAGACGTCACATCGGAGTGTCCGGTAAATAATTGTAAATTTCAGCCCCTTTAGATGCTGGAACTAATTTTATTACTTTACACTTACCCTTGGACCGGGCAAAAATGTCCAAAATACATTATGCGTTAACTCTAGGGTCATTTGACATCACACCTAATTTTTAACAATACTTGAGGGTTTTTTAGTTTCGCGAGAGGGAACCTGGGAACCTAGTATTAGGTCACTGCGTTCCCCACTTTCCTCTGAAGTTTGGACGCATTGCATATTGAGGGGCAGAAGACAATGCCGCGACTACTTGAGTTTTTTCTCTAAAAATATATATTTTTTAGCTTCACGCTGCATCCCATATATAGCAGAATAGAAAGTGTTAAAACACTCTGTTCCTCTCTTTCCATCTAATTTTCATAAATACACAACTCACAGCAAGACGATGTACCAATGCTCCAAACTGGCTTCAAATTTCAGTTCAAAAATTTTCGGCCCTAAAGAAATAAAATTAACCATTACCCATAGCGCATATTAGTTCCAGTGGCCAATATCTTGACCCCAGAAGACATTAACAAATGGATAGTTAAATTTTAACTATCCCATACTGAATTTAACCATAATGTAGCGTAAGATAAAATCACTTATTAGCTTTGTTTACGTATTGCTGCCAATAATGTTACAATGTTTTTAAAGTTTAGCATCAAAATAGTTTTTATGTTCTAGATTTGAGATATGTGGACTTCAGGTTATAAAATTCAAGTGTTTGTTTGGTTGATCTCGCTAATCTCTGGAACTACTGGTTGGAATTGAAAAGTTGAAGTGTTGCATATACCATCTATAGAGAATAGCTGTAGGTTACCTGAACTACAGTTTCTACGATTACCCAACTATATCCTGAATAAAAAAAGGTGAAAATAAAAAAAAGAAAACAACAACAAACCTAAATACCTTTACAACTTAACCCTTCCTTCCACAAATCGGTTAACCATTTATTACCCAAAGTAAATTTTGTGCATGTTAATAAACTGATTAATTAGTAGAGTTATCTTATCGCGTCATCTCATTACAACGCATCGTCTAATTACGTGAATTATGTTCGGAGTTCAGACGTCACCTATTTATGAATGGGTTGAGTTAATTAAATATTATCTATATATATATTAATAATATATAACTTTGTATGTATATACATTTACTAGCGGACGCGCGCAGCTTCGCTTGCGCAATTAGGGGTGTACTCTAATAAACCACGAAACGTGTGTTCAATGAAATATTTTTAAGAGTCTAAATTTCAAATTTTATAAAAATCGGTGGCGATTTAAAGNAAAAAGGCGATTATTGCGGCAAATCATAGTACAACTATACAAATACGATATAAAGTCGAAAATTATTATCTAAAACAGAACCCAAATCTATTTATAATCATTATTCAATGTAATTACTTATTTATATAGGAAAAAACATTATTAATTTAGAAAAAACACTAATAATAACATTTAAAACTATAAGAGTGGTATGACGTCACTTTTGCCGAACGAAACAGTCTCAAACATGTCGTGACGAGTCCACGGCCGATGATGCGCTTTCGCGTCGTTGCGTTGTCGCGAACACATTAATTACCCAAAGTAAATTTTGTGCATGTTAATAAACTGATTAATTAGTAGTGTTATCTTATCGCGTCATCTCATTACAACGCATCGTCTAATTACGTGAATTATGTTCGGAGTTCGGACGTTACCTATTTATGAATGGGTTGAGTTAATTAAATATTATCTATATATATTAATAATATATACTTTTGTATGTTTAAATATATTATTATTTTAGCTTCACGCTGTATAGCAGGGTAGGCAAGGGATCCTGGGAACCTAATGATAAGATACTCCTTTCATTTTCAGAGACGTTGTCCATGGAAATAATATGAGATACAGTTTATCTCATTTATTGGAGATACGTTTATTGGAGGCATTTATCAATGTAATAGAATTGAATATCATAATTTTAATTTCGATTTGTTTTCCTGTTAGTAATCTCAGAAGAGGCTTAACAGATTTAGATACAGTTTTTACTAATTTATTTTGGTAAACTTCCCTTAGCTACACACTGCTGCCCCTGCGCGACGAGTAGCCTTAACTGATAAAGTAATTTTTCAAATTTCTAAAATATGGCATGTTTTGCCATATTTTAGATAATGAGAGTTGATAGGTTTATCTAAAAAATAATCTTATGTTTAATTTGCGGTTAGGTTTTAACAAGCTTTAACTATTGCTTAATTAATATTCCTAGTAAAATGTACTAGACTTTAGTTATTCAATATTAGTTAATTAATTCGAATAATTAATGAAAATTATCGGTTTCACGCTTTAGCCCGCAAAGCACGCAGAGATAAAGTACTCAAAGAGATTCTAGTGTCAAAAACAACAATTTGGTCTTGGAGATCGAACCATGACTAATTATTTCTAGGGCACTTAGTGTCAAGATACTCCATTCTCTTTTTTTCGCCAAATTTTGAGTGTTGAGTGGAACTTAACGGCATTTTGTTACTTGAGCGATGAAATGAGCGAATGGAAATCGAATCCACGATCATCGCGCCAGTCAGCACTACGACTAAACTTTATAAAGAAGAAGCTTCATAAAAAACATTAACTTCCATTAATAACACTAACTCTATTAAATACCATTAACCACCATAAGAATGACATCAACTGTAAAATGCATCTGTCAATAGCACTCAATAAATACATTCTAAATTTAAAAGTTCAACCTAATGGTGTGTCACAACATATAATCTTGTAAAATGGCGTCCGTTTTTGACGTTTATTGAATTTTAGTCAATTGATTGATTGTGTGATGATAACGTTGTATTTATTCTCAGGGTTGACATTAAACGTTTATGTACCTACTATAATAATTTGAGAATTCTTTTTTTTTAATATATCAGTTAGATTAATAAGGAATTTAAAGTAATCAAGGGCGTTGTAACCATGGGCATAAGAAAGGGGGAGCCAAGTAGGTAATGCCTACTACAGAACTTTTAGTAACAAAAAAAATTACTGACAATAAAAATATTTTTTTCTAAAACCATTTATTTACTTTTTTAAATTGAAATAATAATTTAAGTCCCATATCGGAAAATTGATGTAATACTTAAGTATTCGATAAAATAAGTCACATATACATTGATTTTCATTTTTATATAAATTAAACGTCAACTCGACTTCTATAGAATGTTCTTTCAAATATCTACTAGACGCTAGGCCTCCCTGGAAAATATATCCAGAAGATCCATAGTCGCAGATAATATTAAAACAAGTTACGGCGTTGAGTTACATCACTTTCATTTCCCTGAATGGAGATTGAACTCACAACTACGGAAGTTACAATCTATATATTAATTTTAACCAATTTAAAAAAATAGGCGAAAGATAATTCGACCGTATGTATTTTACTATACAAAATTCAATTAACCAAAGAAAAATATAACATATATTTTACAACCAACCATAAAAAAACCCACATTATTAGCGTAAAAAAGTGACATAAAGCTTAAGAGATAACTCACTCAAAAATTCGTAACAACCGAAGTCGTAAACGTAGGGCCAATAATACAAAATACAATAAGTGGCAATATTGGATGCGGGAAAATCTTCTCTACTAATATTTAGGATACACTTATAGAAATTTTCTTATACGAAAATTTTAAAAATACATATTTAATTCTGAGGTCATCGTGGCGCAGCGGAACAGCTACTGGATGTAAAAGCGACGATTGTGAGTTTGATTCTCAATCAGGGGATTGAATTATTTTCATATCCTTGCTTTGGTAATAAGACAAAGCGCGCCGTGGCCGTGGAGCTCCTCCGCTACCTAAAATAATATGTCTGGAAAACTGGGGGTGCAGTAGTGAATGAAGTGTCTCAACACTTAGTTCTCTGCCTATTCCACTTAATGGTTAATACAGCGTGAAGCTAATAATATATTATTTATTGTCTCCCTAACTGTAAATAAGTTTAAATATTACTTGATAAAAAACCTAAACAAATACAAGTTGTAAGAAGCATATAAGAATTAAATGCAACGACGACGTATCGATTAGTTCTCAGAGCGCTTGGACGGTTTCCAAGAGGAGCAAATTCAAATTCTGATACGTTAAAATTTTTACAGGTTTTCTGAGTAAGTATTTTCCTAAGTATAGAAAATCATTTTAAAAAATGTTAAAAATAAAGACAAATCTTCCATTGTACCACCAGCATTACACATTTCACAGTAACTAGGCGTCATAAGGACGCGTTCTCACCACGACGAGTCTCCACCATAAACATTTACGGCCTTCGGGATTAAACGTAGCGATAGTAATATTAAAAAAATACCTAAATGTTTTTGTGTGTTAGTGCACAGTGGAGTATATATTTTAGAATATATGGCCAAGTATTCAAATTTAAAGCAACGAGATACATAAAAAAACCTTCAAAGTAGATTTTAATTAATGAATTAATTTAATCTCAAAATTTGGTAAGAAAACCAAAGGTTTTCACTTAACACGAAATAATTAAAATTCGGATAGAAAACAGAGTGACTTGACACAAAGTTTTCTCTGTCTGCCCCTATAAATACATATATGCTGGTTACAGCGTACAGCTAAAAAAATATATTTTTAGCTTAATGCTATATTCCACCACAAGCCGTTGCCGATCCATGTTCCCGAAACAACGCCATAACCTAATGTTTAAACACTCCGGTTTCCATTAAGACCAAATAATTTTATACATCCTAAAACTATTATTTTATAATCAAACTTAGTGTTTGTGGATTTCAGTTTATGAGAAATACACGTTTATCAGATTCACAAGGCCACATAATCACATTACATAGACGCTGGCCACAAAATCGTATTACTGACCACCGCCTAACAAGACGAGTCCAAACTATAACAGAATTATCGGTTCACACGGGTTTTCTATATAAAAGTAGCAAAATATATGCTTTACGTGACTGACAACCCTTTATAATAGAACTGACCAATGGATACTATGAATAATCTTATTAGTAATAAATAGGTCGTTTAATAAACGTGAGAAATTAGCTTGCTTTTGCTAAGTTTAGACGAGTGGCTTGAAAGCGATGTGTGTAGGTTCTAATCCTATTCTTATTTGATATCTTTCAGAAGGTTATTGTACTGATATTTATTTACGAGAAAATTTTCATCGAAATTGATACATATAAGAAGCCTTTGTAGATCAGTGGGACAACGTCTGATAGTAAGGATGATAGTTGCGGGTTTGATTTCGCTGAAATAATTTGATTTTATTATTTTCATTTTTCTGAACTGTGGACTAAAAGTAGCGTTGGGCTTGAAACAATACTCAAAATATCGAAAATGAGGCGGAAAGTAGAAAACGGAGTGTCTAAACACTAAGTACCCTTTGTCTATCCTGCTACGCAGAGAATCAGATTTCATTATACGATAAGTTTAGCTTTTGTTTTTGTAAGTAAAGTAAAGTAGAATTAATTAATTTTTAATCCAATCGAGAATTCCAAGTCAAAATACACATGTACATACATTTCATTTGACAATAACACTAACTTATTATAAATGCTATTATTATTGCTTCTAAAGAAAAATGATTTATCGTATTTTATTTTTCCGGTAGTGTTTATTTGATAGCAAAAAGAACGTCTCCTAAACAATTCTAAGATAAGAGGGGGGATCTCGTAACGTTCAGTGATAAAAGCACAAGGTAGTTTTTGTATGAAAAATGTAGTGTGGATAAGACATTTTTCTTTATATTAATTAAAAGAAATAAGCTCAGTGGCACCATGTTTAGCTGTTAACGCGATAGTTGTGGGTTTGATCCCTATTCGGGGATTGAATTTTTTTAGTTTCCTCGCTCTGCTCGCTTGCTTTTATTTGGTCGAGGTGGAACAAGTTGTGTAATAAAATCTAAGAATCTAAATTATGTGCACCGCTAATTGTTGTATCATAATGAAACTTGGCATAGATTACAATATTATGGTACCATTGAGCTAATCTGATGATGAATTGGAAAATGGCTGATGAAACCTTGGGCTGGCTACTAGTAAGCTTGTTTTTAGTTTTTTAAACTATTAATTTATAATTTATCCATTCTCCTAGCGAGACCAAGGGTGGCAATGATATGGAAAGTGGAGAGTGGACTGTCTTGAAACTATGTTCTTTGTAAATAAACTAACTGTAACTAATTAAATAATGCAATTATTCCATATTTTCATATTTTATATAAAACTCTTTCGTAGCTGAAGGACTAACAGAGATCGCATAATCGGAACTATGCGGCGTAGAACGCTGAAATTTGTTATATAAGTTGCTTCGGGAGTAAGGGAGCACTGAGACTAAATAGAAATTCCTATCAGAAAGGTAAAAATTGGAATTTTAAATTTCATCTCATAAAATTAACAAAAGGCTTATCCACACTATATATACACAAACATTTTCGAGGTCGAAAGCCAGCAGTTATCTCATTATCCTATCCTTAAAGCGTTAATGCGTGCAATGCACTTCAAATTGCAACCACTGTGTGTAAGCACACAGGATAAAGGTCGAGTCGATTCTTATGTTAACATTTGTATGTTAGATTCATAGCGTAGTTGTGCGATGATCAGGGATTCAAATTTCACTTGAAGTAAATATTTACTTACGGAAGTTGTGTTTTTAGACGTTTTTTATAGTTTTGATGATTGGACCATTCTCTGGTTTCCTGTGGCCTTGTACGTTCATTCATTCTTTAAAGAGAGGCGAAACTAGGTTACGTGCTGGTCCAGCGTGAACTCTGTCTCCTGCGAATAGCCCTATTATTATAAGAAACCTAGTGTTAAGACACTGCGTTCTATAGGCTCCGCCCACTTTTCAATACATTGCGTGTTGTGTGGCGGAAGTTAACGCCGGGCTTTGTCTTGTTACCAGAGCGACCGAAATGATAACTAGCTATTAAATGAGATTGTCTCTACAAAGACCAAACTTAGGGAAAATATCGTATTACCAAGTTTTAGTTGCCAATATTTCGAAATATGCGAGATACCTATATAAAACTTACTTTGTAAACGAACCCACAAAACTTCAAAGTGCTTAATCTGAACAACAAACATTTAAAATTCACTTCACTTACGCGAGAATTTTAACAGTTGTAAATGAAACTGTCCTCTCGGACGCACTTCCTGTAAATAATTAGCTGAATCATCAAGAGTACTGTGACTAAGATACTTCTTATTTAGGGTCCTGCATCAATCCCGACGTTGAGTTCCGCCACTCAACACGCAATGACTCAAGAATACGACGGAAAGTGGGGAATGGAAGTGTCTTATTGGAGAATGAAGTATCTTAACACTAGGGTCCCAGGTTCCCTCTGCCTACACTGCTAAGTGCGGGATACAGCGTGAAAATATATATATTAATACGACGATTTATATTCTCAGATCAGTTTGTCCATTAAGAGCACTGAAGTTCACTGATTGAGTCGAACTTGACAATAATGGCGTATAACACGCGATGTCTGGAGGTAAACCGGTCTAGATATTTGTATCAGCGCCGACTAAATTATATCAGTCTCAGTTTAAATCGAGGAAATAGAAAAACTACCATTTATTATTTTTTTTCAAAGTTTTACTGGGTTTTTTTCTTATTTCTTATTTTCTTATTTGTATATATTAGAAATACAATAAATTTAAATATGGGATTAATAAAAAAATGTCTTTCAAAAGCAGTTGCATCTTGTGGCCGTTGTGGGAATGTCTATAACACGGAATGTCTAAAAAATTGATACCATACTACCATACACGATGTAGTTAAACTAAAAAAAGCTGCATTACAAAGTAGGTAAGCAGAAATTAATGTCAAAACTCTCCGCTGTCTTCTTCCCCTCGAATCCTGATCTCCTTTCCTTCCTCAAAGGTTTTAGACTTCTAGGTTTAAACAAAAACCAAACAATTGACCTCTTTAACCATGTTAAACCTTTATGAACACCTGGCTTAAGTCACGGGATCGGCATCCCGTGGGCGTGGAGGATATACTCCATGATGAGGTAAATTTCACAATTAGAGTAATCGTATGTAATTCGTGCAGCAATGATACGGTGAAACACGAGTTTGATTTAATTTGTACAAGTGAATTTCCCTTGTAACTAAATANTCAAATTAGAAAGTATTTTAATTTATTAGTATATATGTGTAATGTAATATTATATAGCCTATAGCACTTCTGAAGAATGCAGCTTTCATACAAAACAAAAACAAAGTAAATCGATCCAGTAGATCCAGAGATCTTAGCGATCAAACAAACAAACAAACAAACAAACAAACAAACAAACAAACTCTTCCGCTTTATTATATTAGTATAGATAGATAAAATATATTGTCAATCTATATTATTCTGATAAGCATTAATTCAAATTCTTTATGTGTTTCTCAATTTAATTTTTAACTTTTTATGTTCTTGATTCAGTTTGATATTATAATAATATTGGGAAATATCACAGTTCTGTTCCGGAACACGAAACATTTTTTTTTTCACATATCTGCGTCATATAAGAAGGTCCATTGCCTATTTGGGAAATTAAAGCTAGTCAGTACTAGCTCAGTAGCTAGCACCAAATGAGTGAGAAACGGTAATAGTCGACCACTCAATATGGATAAGCTATCCAAAATTAGGCGAAAAGTGGGGAACGGACTGCCTTAACACTAGGTTCCCTCTGCCTACCCTGCTACATGCGGGATACAGCGTGAAGCTATATATGTACCTATAAGTATATATCATACTATAATAGCCGATTATAATAAAAACAATACAAGAGGTCTTGTCCATTACACTGAAGCATTTATCGTAAGGAAGAGGCGATCTGGGATCGTAAAATTTTATGATAACGTGTTTCGCAGCGACAGTCATATTTATGAGGACTCCACGCATCACTGGCTAGGTGATGGTTTTTGGGTGAAATGTGGATTTGGAATAGCAAGAATAATAAGAAATATATGTAGCCAGTCGTAGCATAAACGTGCTACTGTAAATACGACATGGTGGGTTCGATTCTCATTTTGGGGAATGAAATATGTAATATTTTCATATCCTCGTTATGGTAACGAAAGACGTGGCGTAGAGCTTGGAAACTCAAGTGGGTAACGAAAGTGTTTTATAGGGACGAAGGGTTTTAACATAAGGTCCCCTAGAGTAATGATAAAAGATAATAAAAACGTAAACGTAAACGTACTTGAAGCTATTACATTTTCATTCTTTGGCATTGTTAAAAAGTTACTGTTTGCCGAGTGTCTCGACACTACTTTATTATACCTGCAATGCAATGCATGAAGTTAGGAAAAGACTATGCTAATTTCTAAGTTAATAGAACAGATTTCCACTTCTATAACAATTGTAGCCCCATTCTAATTATACAATTATCATATCTACACCTAATTAGTTATACAAATTGTCTACACGCTCAAAGGTACAACGCCATATGTCCATTTTACACTCGATCTGGATAAGCATGGAAATAAGCTATTATTTTTGTCACGAAATAAACAAATAAGCACAGGTTTTTTAACATTTAACTTTTATTTGCTAAGCAATTTACATGCTATTTCGTTTAGAAACGATATCAATCTCGTTTCATCAATCAAGCAAAAGCGCGGCGTTAAGTTCCGCTACTCAAACACTCTCTAAAGTTGGAAAATAGTGAAACGAAACTCTTAATATTAGATTTTCTCGATAGAGATAATAAACTGAAAAAAAAATTAAAAACTAACTCTCCATCCATTCTCCACGTTCTGATTAGATATATTAAAAGTAAATTTAAATGTCATACTTTCATTAATAAATGCCGTTTTTGCGTCTTCGATATATACGAGAGGCAGAGAAAATTTTGAAAGCAAGTATAGAAAGTACTTCTTCGACAAATTAACTATGCAAATCCGAAATATTTTAATAGCAACCAGTAAGTTCCTGAGATTAGCGCGTTCAACCAAACAAACGTTATAACATCAGCATAGATATAGATACCATAGTGTTATCCATACATGTATAATTTCGTATTTCACGGTAAAATCACCCCATAATCTAATTATCGCGTCGTTCGCAGTAATGCTTCAGCCTATTAGAAGTGCAATGGCACAATTTGTAGGTGTAATCGAATTACAAAGCTGAATGTGGCTACCGAATGAATAGCATAGGCTTTGGGTGTTGGTAAATACATTTGAGTGGTGGTAATTTCAGGTTTTGGTGGTATGGTTTCCTTTCTTGTCATACGATTTTAAGATAATATGTTTCTTTTTAGCGTCACGCTGTAAGTAGGTTGAGGGAACCTGGTCTTAAGACAGACCATTCCCCATTTTCCACTGTATTCTGGAGAATGATGAAAAAAGTGGAAATCCACCACGATTGGCCTCAATTTCACCGTGTTTTGCCTTCCAAACCTAAAAGTAGAATTGAGGAACCTGAAAGAGAAGTAGAAATGTTGACTGACTTTGTAAGCGAAAATCGAACCCACGCTCCGCATTTACAGTCAAAGATTTTTTTTATTAAAAAATATAAAAAAAAACGAGACAAATAATATAAATAATTTATAGATTTATAGTAAAACATAGCCATAACAAGGGCGTTAGAACTCGGTAATTGAGTAAAATCATTATCTGTCCACCGATCTTCAAAAGGAAATGGTAATGATAGCAATTTATTTGTTTCATTAACGTAAATATTGGGGTGGAAAAAGATTTTTTTTTATTTTCATCGTGACATCGTGTTTTTGTATAGTGGGTAATTAATTGTTTATATTTTTAGAAAATTGTCTATGTTTTAATTTAGAAAAGCGAGAAACAAAGAGTGAAAAAGAGAGAGAGAGAGAAAGAGTTAAGTGAATAAAAATATGAAGTCAAAATATTATAGAACCTCTAAATCATCAAGCATAATTTGTTTATTATAATCTTTATAGCCAATACCAATTAAGTAATTAACAAATGTTATATTAAATTAGTTTATACCAAAATGAAACAAACCCTTTCTTATCATCGCTCTGGGGACTTAAACAAAGAAGTTAGCTTTTACGAGTTGCTTTATAGTTGGTCGTTACAACTGTCGTATTATCTATTACGTATACAAATTACTTAATGTTTATTATTAGAGAAATTTAATTTAAATTAATTTAAATTAAAACTATATACTTTTTTTCATTTCATCGATCTGGTAGCGAGAAGAAGCGTGGTGTTGTGTTCCATCAGTCACCAAGCTCTGTCTCATGTCTTACATGTCTCGATAATTGAGTGTAAAATGAGGAATGAAGTTTCTTAACACTGGATTCCTTCTTACTTTATTTTTTAATGCAATTGATTATTATTGATTTTAGTTCTTCACAAAATTGAATCCACTGCAGCCATATTTATATATACTCTAATTCTTATAATATTTTATTCAAAGCTCTATTTTTGAGCTTTTAACAATATAGCAAAATAACATACAAATAATATAACATTTTATAATCAAAATTAGTAGAATTTTAGTTTTAATTTAAATTTTAACATTTCAATAAGCAATATTCTCTTTTATAAAATCAAATCTTTGACTCTCAAACGATTTGTCACACCACTTCCATCATCAGTGTCAATATAAATTTTCGCACGAGCACCAATTTTCCACACTCTTCAACTGTCACTGGTGGAGTGACGCAATTGGTCCTTTCTCTACCAACCATGACGAATTTTGACATGATTTTAAAAACTTTTTTAAAATTAACCCCTTCT
>JAKRZM010001047.1:105494-173907 GCA_036379175.1 Heliconius cydno galanthus | reverse complement strand
CATTTCATTTAATATCTATATTGTAGAAGTAGACCAAATAGATACTCGGCTATCTTCAATATCCTCCTTATGGGATTTAGAGTGACATCATACTATTTTTCGAGTTGCTCTCAAGGAGTCCTTTCATTTGATACCCATATTGTAGAAGTACGTTAAAAATAACAATTCCGCCATCTTGCATGGTCCGCCATATTAGATTTAGAATGACGTCACATACTTTATCGTGCATTGTCATCCAAAGTAAACGTGTATACAAAATTTCAGCTCAATCGGTTGACGATATCTACTTCAAAATTGAGCTCTAAGATTTCACCCGAACCCACATACATACATTGCAAGTTAAATAAAAGCTTTTAAAAAAGATAATGTTACTATTCTGTATAATTGGATAATTATTGATAAAGTCTGATGACATTTTTTTTATTATTTTTAATCCCTTCATCAGGTGTTTTACAAGTTAGTGGGTAATTAATCGACAGAATACCATATGATTCAAGCTAATTAAAATACTTCCCGAAATAGGGTCCTATCAAAATAATAATGAAAGAGAGGATTATCTTTACCCTTACAAATCGAGATAGGTATAGGTTTATTTACTTAATTGGTGGTTTATTCTCATACAATCTACTGGGTTTTGTATGAAATAAATATTAAATATTTTGAAATAAAATATATCTTATATATATCCTGTAAATAATTGAGCAATATTTTACTAATACAAATAATTTACTTTGTTTTTTTCTTTAATGGCATGTAATAATTGTATTAATTGTTGGTGGGCCTTATAAATAAATAAATAAATAAATAAATATACGTCTTATATATAGATATATATATAAGGTATATATCAGATATATGGTGACAATTAAAGAAAAGAACATACTCGTTAACTGTCACACTATGTAGGTATTATAATATACGTAATTAATTCTACATCAAAAACTGAACTGAACTTCACGCTATTCACATGTTCAGAAGCGTAACTCAACACCGCGCGTCGTCTTTTTTAAGCAAGAAAGGAAAATAATTCATTATTCAGATTTGATCCTAACCTGTAACTCTCGTTTATTGAGTATAAACAACGAGACAATTTAATTATGTGTATCTATATGTAAATAAGTATATATTGGTATATTTTGTATCAAACCCAACCCCATTTCAATCGCAAAGTCGACTTAACACGAACTTTGCTTAATTATGAAGAATTAATTAACGTTACAGCTTAAGCGGATTCTATCAAATGCTATCAAATTGAACCTAAGCTTCGATTTGTTTGACTAATTAAATAGAGTTAAATTTTAATATGGTGGGTACATTGGTTTTGGGGTACTATAGGTTATTGTAGGTTTGATTTTTGTTATAGTAATTCTTGAATTCATATTAAAAAGAAAATCGAAACAATCGAATTGTCTGTCTTTTTGTTACAGTAAATAGAAATATTTAATTAATCTGTATAAACATCAGGTTGTCGTGGCGAAAATAGAACAGCGTCTGACTGGGTATGGGTTCGATTTCCACTCAAATGATTTTTTTTTTATTTCTTTCCTCTGGTATTAATATAAAACCTAGCATTGAGTTCAGCATCACAACACGTAATATATTGAAACTTAGGCGGTGTATGGAGAACGAGATGTCTTAAATTTAGCCTCTGCCTTCCGTGGATTTTTAAGTTTCAAAAGAAAAACCAAATATAAAAGCAAAAATGTACGATCAGCTCCTATGAAATAGTAGTTTCCAAGTAATATCCAGTTTCTTTTCATTACAAAAGATTTCAAAAATTTAACAAAACCCTTCAAATCAAGATGAAATGTAGTAATGTAAAGTTCTAATACAAACACATAGTAATAATACATTAGTCAAGAAAAATTCAACATTTATTTATAAACACGACTTTTAAACTCTTATTTAAGCTACAATTAATAACTTAAAAATAATCCTCACCAAAGAAAAGGATTCGCAGTCGCGTAAACTAGACACATGAAGTTTATTCTCTAAATATTCTCCAGAGACAAGTCTTGCTCGGCGATATGGAAGGTGCAGATTGCCTTACCATTTGTTATTCAGATTTTTATTCACATTTTTTTTATGTAGCTTCACGCTTTTTCCCGTATAACAAGGTAGGCAGAGGGAACCTAGTGACACTCCGTTCCCCAGACATCGCCTAATTTTCAAGACATTACGTATTGAATGGCGGAAGTCAACGCCAGGTTTTTCTTTCTTACGAGGAAAGATTTTCCTCAATATTTGTTGCCCAAACCTTTCTTCACGTTTTTTTTTTATATAGCTTCACGCTTTTTCACGTATAACAGAGTAGGGCAGAGAATCTAGAGTAGTGTAGTAGTGTAGAAAATAGGGTGTCATGTACTCTTGTATTCCATTCTCCACTTTCCGCCAAATTTTAGGAACATAGTACGCTCAGTACGCAATACTTTTACAAAATGAGTAAAAAGAATGCAAAAAAAAATTCTATTCGTTTCATAGTAGGGGAATTCAGGCTATTATCATATGTCCTCAGGAGAAGTAACATAGCGTTTGTCGTTTTAGCACATTTGTTTAAGCGGTAGTTGTATTTCTCCGTCGCGTACATTTCCTTGGGAAAACACAAAAAGAATAAGAAATGGACACTCAGTCTAAGCAAATAAAGGTATTCTGCACGATATAAATATGATTTTATATTTTATTTAAATTTTTCTAGGATTTTTACTGTCTTGGAAGAGTGGAGACGGTATTCTACGGAGGATGTGTAAATTTTTGATGAATGATTCAATTTTGTTAAAATAATCTAAAATATATTTCTAAAAATATATTTGGAAAACTTTTTTGTTTCTATTTACTTTTATAAGCAAATAAAATATTAAAAACTTCGAATAAATAATATTTCTGATTAACCCTAAAATTATCGTGCTTAATCGGGCACATCTCGTATGAAAAAACATTTGTTTAAAAATTTTTTTTGGTCTTTCTTAAATGTATAATATATTACAACCAATAAAATATTTTTCCAATTATATACTTTTCCAGTTCTACATACCAATGAATATAGCTATAGCAATTAAACACAATAGGGTGACCGTGACCATTCAATCAGCTAGGACATAATCATAAAGCGACGCGCGGACTCGTAAATAGTTGTGCGTCGTCGCTTCTATCAGACGTTTATGACTGTTGAAATGTTATGATGCAAGTGGTAGGATGTGGATGTGGGGTGCCTGTAATGAACGGTTGGTGTTTTTGATGTTATATTTACATATATATGTAAATGTATATTTTTTTAACTCCACGATTTATCCTACATATGGCAGAGAGAGTTTAGTATAACACTTAAATATAATATACTCAAAATTAGATACAATCAAAGTAGAATATTATGTATTCTTCACGTAAAATAAAAAAAGATCTTACAAAATAGATCTATTTTAAATATAATATAATATACGTCAATAAATGTAAAATTATTTAAGCAAAATTTGAACCTACTATGATCTCAAATGGCCATCAACAATAATAGTAACCATCAAAAACCAGGATCCTCGGTATTCTAGCGTAAGTTACGACTATCGATAAAGTATAAAACGAACGTACGGACGTACGGCCATGTCCAATAAATGTCAACGGCACGGCGTCACGCTCATAGAGCTTGGGATCCGAAATATTTTTACAAATGCACAGTGCAATCGTAAAATCTTTATTATTTCCTAGCATTATTAATCTGTAAGTAGTTTTTATTGTTGTTACTTAATTATCTATGTACGAGTTAGTTTTAAGTATCCATTATAGCACAATGGTTTAAATATTCGACTTTGAAACGAAAACCATTACTGGTTGATCTTCACTGGAACTTAAAATAAAATTATTTTAATTTTCAATCTCTAATACGATAAATATAGAATAGCATAGAAGTGTTCCGTCACTCAACACACAATGTGAAGAAAACTATATATCTCGATTGAAATGGATGAAGATAAAAAAATGCCTTATATGTTAAACATCGGTGTAAATCAGTCACGTGCCAACAGACCCACAATATATTCTACTAATTACTATAACTACATACAAGAAAATTATCATCCACCAGTATGGAAATTAATATCAAAACATAATTTTAACGAGAGGGCAGCAACAAATAGCGTCCAGCATTTACAAGTCCTTCCTTAATTAACTATTATAGTATAAATTCAAAATGATCGTATTCAAATCGCAAATCAAAATGCCCGTATCTTTGCTATGGGAAAGTGATGGTGAATAGATGTTTATTATTTGGGGTCATTTGGACGGAATGGACTTAATAAAGGGTATTGAGATCAGATCGTGTTTTAGTGTGAAGGTGTAGAGTCGTTTCATTTGATGGAATAAATATATTTTTTTTATTATGAACTATTTTTTAAGTTAAGTTTATATAATTAACCCCCCTCTCCCCTCTTTCCTCATGTACGTTGGTGTCTAAGACAAAATTATAAAGTTTCAAAAAATTTATAATTCTTCTGTTCTGTTCTTTCTATAATGGCGTTCCGAACGTGCCAGTTGAGCACAAAATCACTTCGCCAGTTATAATTCTTAATGTGTATGTGTTTATTTTTCAAATTGTTCTAAAATTAATGTCAGAAACTAATATATTCTTTACAGATATCACTCAAACCTGTCTACATTTTTAACCTAATATAATTTCTGATAGTGCTTATAGTACATTATTAAATAAAAATAATAAAATATAATATTAACTTACTCTATTTAATAACTTGTAAATACGATACTTGTAATACCGACGATACTCCATCGCTTTCTAACAAATTCCTAAAACCCATTCCCTATAATGGAGTGGACGGGACGGTTTTTTAGTTTCGCAATTGATAGCCACCAGCGCAGAGCAATTAAAGCGCACACGCATATTTAAAATATTTCTTTTATTATGCAGATTAACGTATTGACTTGTGCCTTATTGCTGGACACGATTATACAGTGTTTAGACCATATTTTGTAATATACTTTAGACTTTATGTTTTAGAAAATAAGGTAGAGTTTAGTTTAATTGCAGATGAAATCATTTATTTTTATTTTTTTCATTAAGGTCAGTTGATATGGTAACCTTTGAAATGGTATTTTAAAAGTGTGAAGTAGTTTTATTGTTTGTTTTCTCTTACTTTCGCTTCGCTCTATATTATTTAAGTAAAGATTGAAGGATAGTGTCAACTCACAAGAGATAATTTCAGAACTCAATTCAGTATGTTTTGTCTTACCATATCAAGCAAGAGAAAGGTAGTCCGTTTATCTGTTAATAAATTAAAATTAACTAAACGACTAAATTGATATATTTTTTTTATTAAATTGGCTGAAACTTTACTTTTAAATGTAAATCTTATACGAAAGCTATTCAAATGAAATAAATGTTATACGAAAGCTATTCAGACTAGAAAACAAACAATAATTTCAAGCGAAGTGAGCGGGTCGTGTAGTATTAATACAATCACACCCCTGAGCGGGAATTGAACTCACATCAATCTAGTTAACAGTCATAGTCTAACTTACTATACGATAGCCTCTAAATATATATAAATATTGTTTTTATTATAAATAGATATATAATTAACAGTTAACTATAAATTATTAATATAAATAAATTAGGTTAGTAAAAGTAAGTATAAAAACGACCAGGTGTAGCAGGCAAGGGTTAAAGACACTGCAGTGACTCATTTAATAGGAATACGAGTATATGGTAAGAATGGCGCGTGGTCAGTTTTTTCTATGTTCAATGTACCGTGAAAGATTGTGTAATTATTTCCTATTTTAACGGTTGTTAGTGTAAACGGTTGTTTTGTAGTTACGAGTAGGTAAATATTTTTTTATATGTGTATACATTATTATATATTATATTCAATATTATGATATTTTATTACTTATTTTATTGAGGCCACTCGTGGCGCAGAGGTACAAGGTGGATAGTAAACGCGATAGGTTGTGGGTTCGATTCCGATTCAGGGGAATGAATTATTATTTGTTAATATTTTCATTTCTTCGCTATAGTGCCAAAACAACGCCGCCTTTCAACACGCAGTGCCGTAAAATTTCGGCAGAAACTAGGGATCAGAGTGTTATAGTATATTAGGTTCCATCTGCCTACTTTACATCTGTGGGATACAGCGTGAAGTTAAAAAAATATATTTGTAGAACTTCGTTTTTCACGCATTCACCCGCACTTAAAGTCACAAATACATCACGACATAGTCAGTCACAATAATTATAAAAAAAATATTAACAAAAAATAACATCAAGTTGCCGAGTTTTTGCGCCCACATACCGTGTGTTTATTAATTGTCACTATACAAAGGTTAGGCAGATGTTGACCAGTAATGTTAGACGTAACGCACGAGCGCACTAGTTTTCTATTCCTGTAACCGCTTTATTTTTTTTATGAAATGTGTAATTGTAATCAAGCAGAGTTGTTGAGACCAGTCCTGGCGAGGCGATGAACAGGTATGGGTTCCATTCCTACCTGAGGAATTAAAATATTTCATATTTATATTCTATCGAGGCCAATAATAGCGACGCCAGTAAACGCGACTGGTTGTTTGTTCGATCCCCATTCGAGAAAATGAAATATTTATTTAAAATTTATAATTTCAAGTGGGTGTCAAGGCAAAGCGCGGCGTTATACTCCGCGACTCAACACGCGATACCTCCAGAATTAGAACAGACTAATTTAACACTATTTTTCCAGGTTCCCGCCAGGATCACTTTCCTCTGCCTACAGCGTGAATATAAAAAAAAAATATATAAAGTCACTAGAATAAAAAAATCTACAGCTCGTGCGTTACACCTAACACTACCGTCGTCTAAACATCTGCCTGACCTTTAACCGCACTCAGTGGCCACCTTCGTACTGGTTATTGTAATTACATACATTATGTGGGCAAAAAATGGTTAAGAGAATAACTGTAGCGAAAAGCGGTATAGGTAGTTTTTGTTTAGTGAGTCATAGTGAAATATTTTATAGCAATAAAATGCATAACTCAGGTTGAGAAAGTGATGAAATAATTTAATTTTATTGATTGATTTGTTTAAATATGAATACACGAGATACGTGAATAAAAATACATTGGTGGTAAGTGGGAAACAGAGTGATTTAACACTGGATTATTTCTATTTATCTATCGCCCTTATTTCAAATAGGTTTTTTTTTGCTTTAGAATTTTAGTTTTCCATTAAATAAATGTTTTTGCTTCAGTGGAGTTGAGTGGTGAACTCAACGCCACGCTTAATCGTTTTTCATTTGTCCGATTGGGAATCGAACTCACAACCGACGTTCTTACTGTCACACTCACCGGGCCACTGCACCATAACGGCCTAGTAATATATCGTATGTTACATATATAATGTACCTATATTCCTTGTACTTGTACTATATTAATCAATATACAAATTATTAAATACAAAATCTTTTATTTTTTAATACATAATATAAATGTGCACAGATAAGTAAATGCATTAAAGTTAATCATGAAGCATGGCCCTAATGACGAATCACTCTATTAGAAAAGATATACCTTCTAATATCTTTATAATGCATATATTTAATAGAATAGAATAGAAAAGTTTTTGCGAGCAGATGTGCGTAACTAACGTCGTGACTAGCATTTTATGCGGGAAGTACGAGGGCTTGGAGTCATCAAGTCATTAATTAACTTTGTAACACTGATGGTGTATAAATATCAAATTTGTAAATAAAATATATTTTTTTTAAATCCCGCGCATATCAGGCAGAGAGAACCTGGGAATTTATTAAGACACTCCGCTGCCCAGGAAGACACTTCTCTCCCCCACTTTCCAATAATTTCTTGAGGTACTACGTGTTGAACCGCGGAATTCAACGTCGCACTTTGCCTTGTTACAATAGCGAGAAAATTAAAATATTAAATATTTCATTCTCTTAAGTGAGAATCGAACCCACAATCATCGCGCTTATAGGCACACGCCTTAGCACTTGAGTAACGATGACCTCAATAAAATAGACAAATATAAAAATGTAATAAGCAATTGCTACTTAACACGAAGAAAGATATTACCAATTGTGCGTAGAGTGATGGAGCTCACCGCCTTTCTTTGTTTTGCCAGACTGAAGAAATAACAATAACTTATTCCTTAAGTGGGAATTTAACCTTCAACTATCGGGTATGTCAGGTACTACCCCAATGCACCACGAGGAGTTCAATAAATACATAATGTCTGCGAATCACTTATAAACTTTGGAACGTTCTCTCTCTCTCTATTTAATTATATTACAGGCAGAGCAAAAAAAAATAATTTTCCTTAAAATACAACCAAGAACTACGCAAAAAAAGTGAAACTTCCACTCACAACAATCTCCATCCCACCACAAAATACTAAACATCAGCATCGCAATCAGCGATCCACAGATTAGTCGCCCCAGTGCAGTTCCAAATTAAATCCATCCTAGAGAATTGTGACAAACGCCATCCGTCATCCGACCCCTCATTTGCATGAGAAAAACTGGTGAAGAACAACTATTTATCAAATGGCGAGAGGACTTCCGGCGTGACAGAGGCGCGAGCTTCCGCCGAATATGGTTAAGGCTGGAGCTGTGTTGTCTATTGCCTAGAAGTGATTGTTTTATTAAGATTTTGTTTTAGTTTCGCACTGTATCCCGCACATATCAAGGCAGAGGGAACCTGGGAACCCAAATGTTAAGATACTCCTTTCCCTTACACTTTCGTTTCCCACTTGCCGCCGAACAATCAAGCAAACAACTCAAAAGTTATGAATAATATGTTAATGCGATATTTTAGATTCACGCATATTTCGCATACAATAAAGACACAAGTAGGTGGTGCCAATATATTCCGCTACTTTATGTAATTTTTTCCATTATTGCCTATTTCCAACATAAAATATTAAACTTTTCTACCATATCCAGAACTCCTACATCCCCAATGATTCCGTTGATTGGGGAGCGATCTCCATTTAGATAATTTAGTGTTTCTCCCGCGATGAAATATACGGGGGCACTCCTTGATTGTGGCCTGACGTTGTTATCTTGATGTTTGCCATTTTGTTCTACCTGTTATCCTAATCGGTTTAGATTTGCCCGACTAAGTGTATAGAAATGAGAGATTTATCTACAATTTTCTTTTATATGCTTTTTCTACTTTCACGCTGTATCACTGACATAGGCAAGGTAGGCAGAGGGTACCTGATAACTTAGTGTTAAGACAATTCGTTCCCATTAAGACACTCCCGGTGTATACTTCCCGCCTAATTCTCAAGGCATTGCTTGTTTAATGGCAAAACTCAACGCCGTGCGTCCTTAGCGAGAGCGAGGAAACGAAAATATGAAGTATTTTATTTTGAAAATTTAGATTTAATTATAAAAAAGTATTAATGATAAATATAATGATTTAGATCCATATTATTTACTTATATACGTAATATTTTTCAAGCAATACCGTTAAGAAAGCCGTATCATAATTTCGTCATCTCACACGTGCCTTCGATAGCTCAGTTGGTAGAGCGGTGGACTGTAGACGGTTAGCAATTGTAATCCATAGGTCGCTGGTTCAAATCCGGCTCGAAGGAATTCATTTTGTTTCTTTTACAATATATATTTTTATGTAAGGTGGATTCAACGATTGTTTAAAAATAAATAAATAAATAGTTTTAAGTTTTTTTTTTCGATTTGTTAGTATTATATCAAAAATTAAAAAAAAAAGTAATCTAAATACATACTATAAACATACATTAAGTTATGTACAATGCACATAATATTATATGTCATCATTAAAAGTTATATTTTTTATTTTTTTTAATATATTTTTTTTAGTTTTCATAGTGTTGGTAAAAAATTATAATAATAGTGTTGGTCCATATTTCAAAATAAATTTTGTAAATAAATTTACATACGCGACCAAAGTAAATCATATTTTTAGTATAAAAAAAACTTCTGTATATTATAAAGTTAGACCACCACAACTTTAAATTAAAATTAAATCAAACAAATTTCTCAATAAAAAACGAAGATTTCACACTAATTTACAGAAATCACTCCACCGAGAAGAGTTCAATTCAATTACCTTTAGAAATTCTTCGAAAAAAACCCGCAAACAAATTACAGTGGATTGAATTGAAAACGACAAAGACTAACCCTCCAACGCCACCGTTTCTGAACCTCGCAACCGTGTGGAATCAATTACAGGAGACCCCATTATGTCTCGACTTCAATTAATTGAAAAGTCAAAATCTATTTATAAAATGAGTAAAAATATATTTATATTATGTATTTTATTTATTAATTAATATAAGAATGTTGTTTGTTAAATTATAGTAAAAGTAAGTTTGTATGAAATTGCTATTAAGTTTTAAAGGGAGCTCATGTATTACTTATTGTACTGAACAGTAATTAAATGTTGCCAGGGCGTAAGAGTGAGCCTGTAATCGCGACAGGTAAATTGTTCGATTCATCATCATCATCATCATCATCAGCCTGTCCTCGTCCACTGCTGGACATAGGCCTCTCCAATTGTTCGATTACTACTCAAAATTATTTTTATTTCCAATGAAAATTTTAATTTCCTCCCTCTGGTAACAAGGCAAAGCGCAGCAATGAGTTTCACTACTCAAGACCCAATGCCTCCAGAATTCGGCGGAAAATGAATAACAGAAGTGTATCTTTGAGGACGGAGTATCTTAACACTAGTTATTTGCTGGATATAGTGTTAAGCTATAAAAAAACCTTACCATTTGGCATAGTTAGTGAAAAAGCCTAATTAAACTTAATAAAATGTTAATCTATTATTACTTGGAGCGATATGATTATAGTTAATGTAATCCAATACTAACTGCTCTAAAATAATTCCCAAGTACCTTTAATTAACATAAACATTATTTGATTTAAATTCGAATATGCAATCATCACGTTCAAAATCACATATTATATTATCACTGTACCATTAGTTTGTATCAAATAATTTCGCCTATCTCATTATTCTTTTCCGAGGTAAATAAGTACCTCCAGGATAAATGCCACTCACCCTGTCTTCCATTTATTATGTCCTCATTGTCTAGAGGACGCTCATTCTAGTCATCAAGCTCTTGAAATGCATAAGTATCTCAATAAAGTAATATATCTCATTGACGAAACATAATTGCAGTCGTTTTGGGTAAAGAGGTCTATCCTTTATAAATGGATGCAAATGGCGTATCTCTATTTTCAGAAGCTAATTTTATACACTAGACTCAACATTTTATAAGTATTTATATAGATAATCTACATAAATACTTATAAAATGTTTGAGTACCCTTATAGTTCATTTAAAGATATTTTGTGGTGTGTCATGGTATATTTCGTCGTAATATAGCAAACTAAACCATAACAATATATTTAATAACATATCACCCTCATTATCATCGACATCATCAGCCTGTCCTCATCCACTGGTCTCCAAAAATCTCGATCTTCAGCTCTTCTCATCCAGACGTTACCAGTATAATCATCATCCCATCTAGCTAGAGGTCTTACATTACGCTTGCCGAGGCGTGGTCTCCACTCTTGAACGAGTTTACCCTAATGACCATATAATAATAACATATTTTTATAAAATATACAATTTTAATTATTAAAATTTTAAACAATGAGTTATATCATTTTTCCATTTAATATCCTTAAAAATCCACCCATCATCGGAATCTCGTGAATATAAAAAGTACTTTCCCATCGCTGAACAAGACCAATTATACGCAAATGAATTTAACCCTTTAATGCTTAGAACTTTTTAATTGCTGCTAAATCGAAATGGGATCACAAAAAACGGCTAACTCCATTGTTAGTTGTGAATGTCATTAATCTATGTGGGTGGGTAAAATTACATGGTCGCCTTTGTAACGTAAAGCTTTTGTGTCCTGCCTTAACTTTAATAGGGAATAGATGACACTTGATTCTGGTGATATTTAGTAAATTTGTTTATTAACTGTTGTTGAGGTGTTATGAAGTTAGGTATCAATTATATTATGTCACTTGATTTGAAGAAGTAAATAATAACTGTTTTGTTTATATATATTGCAAAAAATATATATAATAATTGCTCCTGGACCCGTACTGACTTTTTAATTTTGATATTGTTTAGTTAAGAATAGAGCAAACATGACACTTCACTTTTATTTTCAAATTCGAGATTCAGAATTAACTTTAGATTTGTTTTTATTTATAATTATTTTTTTAGCACTATAAAGCGCTAAAATACAAATTATGTAGTAGTAATATCCTACTATAACATTATGCTTAAGTTGTTTACAGTATATAACAATAAATATTTTAAAATAGGTACATTTTACGTAGATATTTATACAAAAAATGTATAGTTTTAATTAAACACAAATCGAATCACAGTCATCACTCACATTCATGCAGGATACAATTAATATGCATAGAAGGGTTGCGTCGGTCAGATTCGCCACGCTCGGTATTAATATCTTGATTCATCAACGCTGACGGGTTAAGATGAATCAGTGGATGTGAGGGTTGGGTGGTGGCTCTCAATGTTTGTTTTTTTATTAACAATTATTTTTACTTGGAATATTTTTAATGTTTTGTCACACTTAGTGTATTACTTGTGCGGTTTTCAAAAGATTCAAGATGCAAATTTCGCTATGTCCAAATATTAATAAATCATCTAAAATAACAATTATACCTATTTATTGAGAATAGAAATAGCGAAGTAGTGATTTTTGTGAATGTGACATCACTTCTAATTCAGATGTTTCTTAACGAAATTATTGTATAAAAAATTATATAAAAATATTTGTTAGCTAATAAGTAAAAGAAAATATTTATAAAATCTGTTTTTGTACATTAAATATATTTGTTTGTAAATATATTTACTAAATTAAAACAATAATAAAAATAAATAAATACCGCATTATCGTCGATACAAAAGTTTGAGAAGTCCCAGCATCCCGTGATTTATTTAGGCTCACAGTTGAAGGGTTAAGTCGCCATTAATTGACGGTATTCGCGCATCACTTCGTTAAAAGAAGGGATTATAACTGTAATACGATACCATACTGTCGTTATAATGATTTTTCTAAATTACCCTTTACATATTGGAAAATCTGAAAATCTTTGTTTACTCAAGAAAATTACTTTATAAAAGAAATTTATTGGGTTTTTTTTGTTTTAAGATAAACACAATTCTGAATGAATGGACAGTGTGTTTCATACTTTGTGGATCTTCAGCAATTTAGATGTAGCAGAAATGTAACTTAACGCTATGCTAGGTTTGGTATGTCTAGATCTTTGTTTTATCCATCGCCAAAAAAGACAAGATATGTGATTTTCGGGATCTTAAATCTGATATGTTGTCTTTTCAAAATCCTACAGAGATAAAAACTCAAATCAATAACCATCAAATTTCTCACATTGTCTTGTTTTTCAGCTTCAAATTGTATCCTGCACATATCAGGGTAGGCAGAGGGAACCTAGTGTAAAAACACGACGTTCCCCACTTTCCGTCGAATTTTTTGGGCATTACCTCTTGAGTGGTAGAACTCAACACCGTGTGTATACCTTGGTACTAATGAGAAGAAATCAAAATATCAATAAATAATAATTCCCCCCAAGTGACGATCGAACCCGTAACCGTACTGCTTGTGCCTCGCGAGGCCGCCGCGAGGGCCTCTTCTATTTTATTTTGTATTATCATTTTGATAAAATAAATAGAACAAAATTTATCGCATATAATATTTAACATCGCCATTAAGATAACAAGAAAGAATACGATATGCAGATGAGTTGAATTACAGTGAAATTGATTGATTAGTTCTCATAATGTGCCCGCATCGTTACAAATTTGCTTGTAAGTGGCCACTTGAGAAACGCTTACGGTCGCTCATTTAAATAATAATATAGAATAGGCAGATGAGATATTAACTATGGAAGAAAAAGTAAGATTTCTTTTTCTTTAGCTTCCCGCTGTATCCCGCATGTAGCAGGTTAGGTAGAGCTTGGCGTTAAGACATTTTGCTCCCCATTTTCCGCTTAATTTTGGAGACCAAAAAAAGGCTCAATCCCACGCTTTGCCTCGACACTAGAGTGAAAAATGAAAATATGAAATATTTCATTACGTCGAATAGGAAACGAACCCATAGACTGTCGCATTTACAGTTATACGATTATTTATTGTAATTTACAATCTCTTTGTCTTGACACCAGTGTAAAGAAATGGAAATAAAAATTTAAAATATAGAGATATTTTTTACATACTAATAACAATTTTTTCTCACCTTATGTAGACTGTAGAAACATTATTAATATATGATAATAAGACCAATCTGCATACATTAGATATCAATTATGCAAATCCATCGCAAATGATCTTGATTCGACTCAGCTGTCGAATGGTTTCATTAAATATTTATAGTATAACGTTATTGATAATGTTTAGTATATATGTTAGGTGTTAACTATGTATAGATAGCTGAATGGATGGTTTTTTTTTAGTTTGGGATAAAAAATAATTAATCAAATTGTGTTATTATATAACAACTGTAACGTATAAATATAGATACGTTCCAATCTTTTCGCTGTATTTTCGAGGAATTGTATGTTGAGTGGCTGATTCTTACAGATTTTCACTGATTTGTGGTTCGATTCCCATGAAACATGCAATTTTTTATTTTCTCACTCACATAGGGGCAAACTGCGGCGTTGAGTTCTGCAATATGTATCCAGAATTCGGCAGAAAGTGGGATACTGAAATGGGTTTAATGGAAACAAATGTCTTAACGCTAGGTTCCCATGTTTCCTCCGCCTTACATATCATCTTCCCCATACAAATCATCTTATTTATAAATTTTAATTAACTTTAAAATCAACCATCTTCTTATCAACTTTCGATATATGAAAACGCCTTTCCAAGGCGATTTTCTTCTGTCGCAAAGTTGAAAATGTTCGAAAAGCTCAATGTTATTATCGCCTTACTTCGGGGTTATTGTCTTCGAATTCTCTTTGGAGCGTAAAATCTGAGGGTTATGAGAACGTTGGGAGTATTTTAGATGGATACATTCGGAAGTCGAGATTTTATGTTCGTTGAAATATATGTGTATTATTTATACTTGAAGTTTATTGTGTTTTTAAATTATACTTCTTTAAATTACTAATTAAACGTTTAGTCTTCTGTATTCACATAGCATAGTAGGCACAGGGAACCTGTGAACCTACTGTTAAGACACTCCGTTCCCATTAAGATACTTTTGTTTCCATTAAGACACTCACTTTCCCATTTTCAATTGAAAATATGAACTAATTCATTTCCTCGAGTGCGTATCGAACCCACAATCTATCGCGATCACAGTGGCACATTTGTTCCTTTGCGCCATGACTGGCATCTTAATAGCTACTTTGGAATTAAGCTGAAAAATACTAATGATGCGTGGGTGCTGGCGGCAATCACAAGTTAAGTAAAGTTTAAATTATCAATTAGTTCATTAACTAAAAACACTTTACATATTTACATACATTATAGTAATTTAAAACCTTAATCTTTTACCAGACAAATACTCTACCGTAATAACAACAACAATACCAAAAAAAACACGTCCAAAAAAATGACAGCGATATTAAAAAAAGGGGACAATGACTTCAATCCGCAACTAGGATTAACAGCCGCATTTATTTGAGCGATTCAATTTTTGATATCGGTTGAATTTTTGCACTGAACACCATAGAACCGACCCTCCAAGACCAAAGTATCATTTTAGATCAAACACGTGATAACGGCTATAAGAACACCCCTATTATTCGATACAATAAAACTGAAGTGACAACATATTCTTCACTCCAATGCGAAATTACTTTAGGAATGATTGACTTAACTGATTTTAACCATCGAAACGAAATTAAATCTTAATCTTTAGTTCATAAAGTATAAAATTAAATATTTTTTGAGGTATTTGATGAAATATTTTGGGGTGACAAAGCCGCGATAGCTGTGTAAAGGTTAGGTAGCGTAGAGATACGAACTAATGGAGATTGGGAAAAATATAGCTCTCGTACCGGTCGGAATAACTCGTGGATGTCTTCATGAATATTGAAGATGTATCTGTGATATGTTATTTGATTACTTTTATACAATGCTATGCGTTAATGTTAGTCATAAAATATATATTTGGTAATATTATTTATTAGTTCGATATATTTCATATATTAAGTATTATTGCAGTGCTAAATAAAGATATGAGATAAAGAATTGTACGTGTAAATAAAGTTATATCTGTAAATAAAAGAAATCAACAATCTAAAGAATAAGGAGACATAAGCAATTAAATTTATATAATTATGTACTTTATCTGATAGTATAATTGTGTTTTTTAAAATTAAAAAGTGGTTAAATAGTGTAATTTCGTGTTACAAATTTAGATCTGTACTGAAGATATAATAGCACGTCAAGTCTGTTTAGCGCATTGCATAAATGTACATTGTCCAATATGTGTTGCGTAGCAGTAGTAGCTTATTGTACACGGTTCTAACGGTAAGGCAGAAAGTGAGAAACGAACGTCTTAAAACTGGGTTTTCTTTCTAATTCTTTAAGAAAAAATTCCCAATCCAGATATGCACCCAAATGAGGTATATTTCCAAACACCCATTGACGACATAATCCAAACTCAAATACTAATATCACACAAATATAAACCAACCTACCAACTATTTGGTCAAACGACCAAAATTGAACAAAACAGACAAAAGCTCAACAATAAATACAAATAAACAAGAGAAAGCTCGCTATCCAAAAGCATAATACACGAATAAGTTTCATGCATGTATGACACAATACATTAATCGTTGTAGATTACCCTTAGATTATTAATATTCAGTCAACTAACCGAAGGGGTGAATACTTGCTATCCTGGCGCGTCGCAGCCAGCAGCGCGTGAGCAATCCGGATAATTAATATGAGGAATTTGTGATATGGAAACGGGTGGAGAAGAGTTTTTTGGGTGGCAAACGATTTTGGTTGAACGAAGAAATTGGAAAGTTGAAACTGGCGTGAACTGTTTAAGAAAATGGCTGATGAGAATGTCGTTCGTGTTGTATTAGTGGAACAGGTGGTTTTCTCAAGGTAATTTCAATTATTGAAGCAGAATATGTTTGAGGACTTCGTGCCTCGTAGCGGAGTGACTGGTAACGTGACAGGTTGTGGGTTCAATAGCCATTCGGGGTAGTAAATTAAGTTTTCATTTCTGTCTATTCTGCTCATGCAGGATACATGGTAAACCTAAAAAAAAGTAATAACCCTATAAGAAAGCATCATCATCAAATTCGAAATTCGTATAAGAAAATATGTGAAAATTGGTAATATGTTTAACAGTAAAATAACCATTATCATATTGGAATGATTCACTGCGATTATCTAAACTAATATTTACATACTAAAAGTGAAGAATTATTATTACCAATTAAAACTGACAAAATATGTCCAATAAGATCTGACAATATATAACATTAAAAAATACTTTTAGTTTAGGAACTATATGAATAGTAGGCCATTAGCCTCCAAAATTCGGCGGAAAGAGAGTTCAAACTAGGTTCTCTCTGTCTAGCCTGCTGTGCGGGATACAGCGTGAAGCTGGATTTTCTTCTTATATAACTTTGATATAAATTGTTAATTTTATTTCTTCTTTTATAACGAAACTTCATTTCACTGTATATTTTTATTCATTCTACGTGCATTGGCAAAGTAATTTAAAAGCCACTAAGTATTTTTATTACTTCAGCGAAAAAAAAAGTAAGGACCAGAGTGTTTTAACACTAGGTTGCTCTGCTATGCGATATACATAGAAAAAATATTTTTTTGTAATAAAAAAATAATATCTAAATCCCCCAACTTGATCTCAGTTCTTTTTAAATATAATCTAATTAGAAACGTGATGCATCCAATCTTCCATTGTAATGGCAGTCCAATTAATTTTATTTTTTTTTACCCCTCAATTAAATTTGAGAAGGCGTTTTATCTAAAATGTAACAGAATTTCGGTGTTTACTAATATTTATTTCGTCTATTGCTTGTATAAAACTTCCTTAAGTATTTTTTTGTTTATATTTATGTACAAAATTGACCTATATTATTTTTTTATCATATTTATTGATTTTCAATATACACTAGATGTGAATAGACTATAATACTACAAAGCTATTATATTAAAAACGCTTGATTAACAGAGTACTACAGCCTATAAAATGCTGTAAAATAAATTAGTTTTTATATTGTATCTCATACACATCAGGGTAGGCGGAGGGAACCTTCAAATACTCTGTTCCCATTAAGACACTTCCATACAATCCATACTTGAAATTCTTATCTAATAATTATATTTTCCACATTTTTACTTATTTTTAAATACAATAATGAATGTTTTGTCATCCATTTGTGATATAGGAACCTGTCAGGGGTGAATACATTACGATTCCCAATTTGAAAATTGTCAAGACTAATATTACTCACAATCGAATAACGTAACCGTATTAGGGTGTCATTATTTCCAATGACTTATTTAATAAACAATTGTTATTGGAGTTATTTATTTAAAGGGTTATCTAACAAACTGTTTGTTTGACAGTTTTACTAATTGTTTTGCTGTACGCTTCTCTTTTCAAAGGAAAGTTAGTGTTAAGACACTACGCTAACAATTTTTCTCAAAACCTTGATTATTAAGTGAGGGAACTCGCCACCTTATTCTTTTGTAGCTTCGCGTTGTATTTTGCGCAAAGCAGGGTTGGTAGAGGGAACCTGGGAACCTAGTGTAAAGACATTCTATTTCAATTAAGACTCCGCTACCCATTTTCCACTGAATTCTGGAGGCATTCCATGTTGAGTAACGTCTTGTTAAGGCTGATAATTTAATTCTTCCCAAAACAAAAAAGCAATCCCCACCCAGATTATATAACATTTTAAAAATCGGTTCCATAATTTTATGCCTACGTAATTGAAGTATATAATTAAAATAATAAGCTAACTATATACTTATTATTATGACAAACTGTCCCATCCATTAGGTCAATGTTCACAAATTACCCTGGAACATCAATCTCTTAGTTAATTATTATGACATGACGCTTTGAAAATAATTAGAATTTACTGATAGTTTACACGCCATGTGTTAATATTATGACTTAAGTATTAATATTATAATACTGAAGAGTATGTTTGGTTAAACCCACTTATCTCAGAAACTGTTGGTTACAAATACAATGTGCTACTTAATTACAAGTAGCTAGGAATGGATAGTTACGTCACTCGTCTCTCTATCGTTTTTAGCACGCTATCGCTTGCACGTATTCAGCATTCGTCGATTTATAGGACGTTATTACGTCTCAAAAAAAAACAATACAAATATCTGTTTTTATTGTATTTTATTATAATTGAAGGAAATGTTCAGCAAAAAATAATGACATATTATCAAGTCAGTGGAAATTGGGAAAGACCTGATGCTTTACCAGCATGCGCTGTCTAAACAGTTCAGGATAGACAGGCATACCTAATGCTTATCAAAAATGTTCGTTTCTATTAACTCTTCAAAAACGTCCGCGGTATAGCTTTTATATTTGAAACAATAACAAGAAAAAATCATGAATCTATATCAAAATAAATGATTTTGTCATTAAATAAATGTTTAGGAGTTTAAGCGGGCGAAGCCGCGAGCGGGTCGCTAGAACTATATCTATAGGTATATAATATACCTGTAATACCTATAATTAACTGTCAACAACAAGCAATACTGTAGGGTATAGCGCGCACTAGTGATTTTTGTCACCGTGACTGTTGCGTCACTGTCACCGTGTACATTACACTTAATGAAGGTGCGCGCATTTGGATACGTGACAATTGGGTGACTTTTTGTCCGCGGAGGACGGCAACACGCCGGTGACGGAACTGTCACCCCGTCCATAGATTTGTATGCCCGTGCGCGCATTAGCAACTAAATGTCACCTCCCCCTTGCGGTTTCCATACTAGTCGTCTTCCGCATAAACATGAAACAGCAGCGTGTTGCATTGCAGCACCGAATTTTTATTTCAAGAATGGCGTCAAGTTCATCACCAAGGCAAAACGTGTGTTTTCATGAAGATAAAATAGACAATGACAATACTGATTGAGGAAATTGAGTTGAGGCCATTGCTCTATGACAAATGAAAAGTTGAAAGCCAATATTTTCTACATTTGCTTTTTTTCCTATTTCTTAATATAAGTGCACAGACAACCATCTCTTCGAGATCCATTTTATCAAATGTAAAAAGTTTCGTCACTGTCATCGCAAGTGCGCGCAGTCGCGAAAAGTATGGTGACATGTCAGTGACAAAAAATTTATTGTCACCGTGACAAAAGTCACCAGTGCGCGCTAAGGCTAATAACAGAATGACGTGACAATTGTTAATCACTATGTTATATTAGGACGGTAATTAGTTTTGATAGCGTTCACTTAATTGCTCCTAATTAACTGAACTTATATTTGCAATATGAATGTCTCATATTACACGTATTATATATATGGATTCATATAATTACGTATATTATGCAAGGTAATCTATAAGTGAATACATAATTCAGCTTCACGCCGTATCCCGCACACAGCAGAGTAGGCAGAGGGAACCAAGTGTTAAGACAATCGGTGTATTGAAAACTAATGAAATGATTGTCTACTACAATTATATTATTTTGAAAAACCGGTTGCGGTAGGCAAAGTACGCTGAGAGCCCTAGAGAACAATCACCTACCCAATGCACGATGGCACGACACCATAATGGGAACAGAAGGGAAGCATAGAAGCAGAAAGACCACCAAGGCATATCGACTTTCAATAATGGAGAAACTGACCAAAAAGAAAATTCAATATAAACGTTTAATATTTCTCTTGAATGACAATTACCCTAACCTAAATTTAAATATCTAACGCATAAAGAATTAGAAATCAAAAATTAAAAAAAAATATATTCAATATATCTAATCATATATAAACCTGAGAACTTCCTATTATTAAAGCAATGAAGCCAAATCTAAAATAACATTTATTACACACTGTATCCACCCATCAAAATAGCAATCTCAACTTGGAATCATTAAAACGGACGCCAACAATAACGTAATGCTTCGTTATGGAATATTAGGGAAATTCCCGAATTGACGGGTCAACTTGGCAAAGGCATTAAAAACCAAAAACACCACCCAGCGGTACACTTTGCCTAAAGACCGTCGAACATAAAATCTTACGACATACGAAAACAACTCGTATGGTCATTCCAAAAACCGTTTGCTTATCAATTTTCACTCTTACTCTATCAAAATAAGGTCCACACACCAAGAACTCTACAGCAATATAAATTTTATCAGGGTTTACTAAAATCATTACTGTGTTGCTTTGAAATGGACTCAAATTTCAACTTAGATGCGAACTTAAAGACACTTCCTGTCCAAATTACATCCATTTCTGCTTTTCCAAAGACCACATGAACTACATTTAGTCAAAACCAGCAATGATCATGCAATATTTTGATTTTGTTCTAGAATTGTATATAGCTGGGCTCTACAATCAATTGTTAAGGCTTTTGGTTTAATTTAAACGGGACAATGGTCAACGGTCAGTGTAACTGCGTTGATCCTAAGTTATGAGAAGATTAGCTCTATCTTAATATCTGGTGTATTAGCGAGAGAGAAGGGAGATACGGGCGCGATTGAGTTAATGAAATGGTTGGGTGATGAGAGAAATTTATGGTTCTGAGTATTGTTGGAAGCTTTTGATTTGAATAACCTATTATTGTATACAGCTTTATAGTGTTTCTTGAAGTTAAAATTATTGTCAGTTATATATTATATTGTAAATACAGCTCAAAGTTTTCCCGTATAACCGGGTAGACAAAGGGAATGTAGTGTTATGACACTCCGTTCTTTACTTTGTGTACAAATTTTGAGGGACAGTGACATTGCATGTTGAATAGCAAAACTTATCGTTTTGTTTTCCAGAGTGAGGAAATGTAAATAAAATTAAGCATGATAATTACTACGAGTGAGAATCGAAACCACAACCGCGCTTATGACAGCTTAAAATGTATATTATGTGTTTTTATATGAATTTGAAATTTATGTGGTTATATAAAAAAGTAATATTTCGTAGGATACAATTACACAATACCTCTTAAATGACCGGCAAATGGAGAACAATGTATTTGAAACACTAGTTTCATTATTTCTGGTCTGTGTCAATGAAAATATAAGAAAATAATTACCATTACAATAAATAATATTTAATATTATAGAGCAAAAGTTTAAATAACAAACTTGTCTATTTTTAAGTATTTATCACATCTCACACACTGAATAGTGAACACACAAAACAGCCAAATGCTGCTATTATTTATTATCAGGCGCAATTACCATATCTTATGAAATTATTCAAATTCATGGGATTTACACTTTTTTTGTATGTATTTTTCGGTATAAAAGTAATACTTATATTTTTTTTTGTGTATAAAAAATTATGAGACACAATATTTTTTCCGAGTTAAAAACTTAACATTCAAAATTAGGAGGAATAGAGAGAACGAATAGCCTTAACACTAGGTGTCCTCTGTTTATCCTGCCATAATTGTAGTATGATTATGTGATAAAAAATGGTGAATGAAGTGTGTAAGTGTCCGCCCCGGAAATTACTTTAATTCTATTTTCTCTGTTCACAAAAAAAACGTGGCATTGAATTCCTTCACTCATCACATCTTGAAAATTGAGCAGATAATAGACAACGGAGTATCTTATTACTACATTTCCTCTGCCTTCCCAGCTATATATGGTATACAGTGTGAAGCAATTTTTTTAATACACTATCTTTTATTAACACAAGCACAAAGCTCAAAATTTCTAACCATACACAATGAACGTTGTCACCATATTTACTATTATTAATAGCACCTATTTATAATACATTGTGAGTTCTCATTGAACCTGTCACCAACTACCTTATAGCTCATACCCCCTTATTATTAGGGTACAGGGTCGAACTTCTCATACAAAATATTTCAATAGTGCACAATGAAACTCAGTTAAAGATATTCAAGTTGATAGCCAAAATAACAAGCTTCTCTTGATATCTATTTGATAAATTGGTTAAATATTTCACTTATTAAAGTGGCCTTTTGAATTTGGTGATGATTGTGAAGAGGGTCGTCTGTTTGTTTTGTTTGTATGTCTGTCCTATATCTGTTAAAGTAGTGTTTTTTTTTTTATTTATTATATCTTTAAAGTACAGTTCAAAAGTTTGATATTTTTTAATATATTACACGAGACAAATGAGTTTTAATTATATAATAAAAATGTATCTTAAATTTAGCTAGACGATGCTTATCTATAAGCGCTTTCACCTACTGCATAATTTTATTCAGCTTCACGCCGTATCCTGCTTGTAGAAGCAGATAGAACCCAGTGTTAAAACACTCCACTCTCCAGTTTCCGCCGAATTCTAGAGGCTTGGAAATGAAAATACTTTACTCCCTCGAGTGGAAATCGAACGTCCCACAACCGTCCCTCTTATAGCAAGACCTTAAAAATAAGTAACTTTTATAAGACAAGTATTAATTTTAAAGCCGCATCTGCCTTTCTACTTTAGTATCGTTAATTACCTATAATTTAGAATTCCTTGCACAGATTATACACTCCCCTAACAAATAGTGATGTGCTGATAACTTACAATCCCGCGACTGACAAATGGTGTTAATAAGAAACCTGTCGCGGTGGGATTAGGCTGTGTTAATTGCAGCGCCTACCGCCTAGTGATGTTACTTTAGATGTAAAATTAAGATTGCTTATACATCATTTATTTTATTTATTATTTTATATGTAGGGATACTATTGATATTTTTTTTATGATATAAATTAAGGGTTAGGTTTAAAATTTCAGTACAAGAAGGAATAACGTATTTATATTATAAATATATAACGAAAAATGAGACCATTGTTGCTCAATGACATATGCTAGGACTTCAAACCCTAATATACAAAAACATACCAGCTAACTCTGTCTATGTAAAAATATTTCTTAAACTAAATAATTAAAATAAATATTACAAAAATCAGATTCAACCTGTAATAAATATTACATATTCTTTTTTTTATATTTAAAGACAAAATTTATCGATAACACCATCCAAACAACTAACATCACTACTTGGTAATTCAAAAGTGTTCCTACACCGTAGTGGTAAGCGGATTAGTTTTAAAATTAAAATGGCGTCGTGTAATTAAAATGTGTCATAAACGAAATAGAAAATTAGATCCTCGAAATGGCTATACTTTCATTTAGGTACGAATTATGTTACTTTGGTTAATGAATAAGGGGGGATATTATATATTATTATAGAATTTTACGTTATATTTATGTATATTATTAGAAAAATATGGAGAAAATATATTTTTTTAGCTTTACGCTGTATCCAGCACAAATCACCCAGCTTTGTGCAGGGGGCAGAAGGAATCTAGTGTTAAGATTTTGCTCCGTATTTGCCGATGAATTTTGGAGGCTCTAAGTGTTGAGAAGGGGCACACAAGGGAATTTGCTTTAGACTAGAGGGAAAAATTAAATTATTAATTAAGTAAATAATAATTTATTTATCCGAGTGGGAATTAAAAACACAACTGTCTCGTTACAGCCTTTCCTCGTTACACGCTTGTGTCCATACTCTACGACGACCTCGGTGGAAAGTGGGAAACAGAGTACACTAGGTTCCTTCTTCCTATTCCGGATAAACTGAAGAAGCTCCAGAAGCAGCAAAAAAATATTCGTATTTTATAACAACTTTACAAACATTTTCCATTACTTTTAACAAACTTTGCTATAGTTAATGATGTAACAAACTCCAACCAGCATCAACTCCCATATAAACTGATTGAGAAGGGTCCAACAAAAACACGCGCTTCAATACACGGAGCCGCTGTCAGCGAAACAAAACACTTTAAGAATGAAAAATGAAATCAAGTGGACATTGGGTAGTCCTTTCCTTTCTAATATACATACATGGGTAACAACTATGGCAATGAAATAAAATACATTTATTATTATTATTAGTAGAATAGTATTTTAAATTTTACTTACAATAGATTATTAGTGTATATACCTATATAATATCCAGTATACACTAGCGGCGGCTTCGCCCGCTCATTATATAAATAAACGCTCGTCTATTACTATATTATAATTAAATTATACAAAATGTTTACATACTCATATATTGCAGTCTATGTGTTATTCTGATATATAAACTACATTACTATGAAGTTTCGTATGAACTTATTCAATATTTTTTTCGTAAAAGTGGAACAAATATCTATCTACAATATTAGCAAGATTATTATAGTTTTACATTCAATGTTCATTCGAGTAAATTATCGATTTTTAAATATTCTATTTATCGATATGATCGTGCCAATTGAGCTTGAACGACTCAGTATGTCCTTTTTTTCTTAAAAGAAAAACAAATTGAAAAGAACAGAATATTCTATTCTATAATTTAATGGCAAAACAACAGATTTTTAAAATATTCCCTCTTCCGCTATACGCTCAAGACAATTCAAGATATCTTCTTCTGTCTCCTTAACAGAACGAGGAAATGGGAATTTCACTATACACCCTCTACATTAAAAATATGGTTCTGCTGCCAGTATTTATAATTCTATTTCACTATACATAATTTATTTACCCAAGTCCAAAATCACAGTGGCATCACAGTACCAAGCTTGACCATCAATTTATCAGACACTTAGCCGAATTTACATAAAATCCAACGCATGATTAATGCGAACGTGGCGAGGATTATGCTGTTTATTCATTGTATAGTTGATAAATTATACGTTTTAATGGGATGTGATAACTAAAAGTTCATTATAATATATAGGTAGATCTATTTGTTTTTCAAAGGGAACCTGGGACATCGTAACCTAGTTTTGAGATATTACCAAATTCTGGAAGCATTACGTGTTGAGTGACGTATCGCCGCGTTTTTCTTCGTAACAGCTTCACGCTGTATCCCGCACACAGCAGGGTAAGCAGAGGGAACCTAGTGTTAAGACGCTCCGTTCCCCACTTTCTGCCGAGTTTTGGAGGCATTTCGTGTTGAGGGCCGCGCTTTGCCTCGACACCAGAGCGAAGAAGTGAAAATATAAACGGAAATAAATATTTTACTTCCTCGAGTGAGGAACGCACCCACAATCGTCACGTTACAGCCACACCGCTGCCGTGCCGTGCCGCTGCGCCACGACAGCCTCTACCGGCTCTCTTCGTTATGAGAGCGAGGAAATAAAAATATGAAATATTTAATTTCCCCGAATGAGAATTGAACTCCATCGCCGCGTATACAGTCAGACGCTGTATGGCACCGAACTCTCACACCACACTTCTTGATAAATAAAATAAATAATNATCACAGTGGCATCACAGTACCAAGCTTGACCATCAATTTATCAGACACTTAGCCGAATTTACATAAAATCCAACGCATGATTAATGCGAACGTGGCGAGGATTATGCTGTTTATTCATTGTATAGTTGATAAATTATACGTTTTAATGGGATGTGATAACTAAAAGTTCATTATAATATATAGGTAGATCTATTTGTTTTTCAAAGGGAACCTGGGACATCGTAACCTAGTTTCTTAAAGTTCCTAGTTTCCTTCCTTGTTTGTTAAATTCTGGAAGCATTGCGTGTTGAGTGACGGATCGCCGCGATTTTCCTCGTGTCCACATGGAGGAAATAAAAATATGAAATATTTAATTTCCCCGAATGAAAATCGAACTCAATTGCCGCGTATACAGTCAGACGCTATATGGCACCGAACCCTCACCCCACACTTCTTGATAAATAAAATAAATAATAAATAGAGATTTATCTAGATCTCTATGAAAAACTACTAAAAATTAACAAAAGCAACACGCAAAAGTAATCCAAAACGTCTGTCTGTTCGTTCCGCAATCCACTTCCGGTGGTATTCAAATTTGACAAAGACAAATCTTCGGTCATTTCCTCTGCGGTTCGGATGTACATATCGTTTGTATTTATATTCAGTTTCTTTGTATGAATGATAAGTGAAAATGTTGTCGGGGTGTGAAAAATCTTATAAATATGTATAGAGGCTATCATGGCTCTGATGCACAGCGTCTGAGTATAAACGCAACGGTTGAGGGTTCTGTGTCTACTTAGGCACTTAGGGTTAGGAATGTGGGACAGTAGGTTCTCAGGTTCCCTCTGCTTACCCTGCTATGTGTGGGATATCTTCGCTCTGGTCAAAGTGCCACCTTATGTTGTAGTGAACCACGTAACTTGCAACGCGAAGTTGGGCGGAAAGCGTAGCTGCGTAGCGTAATGCTGAAAAAAGTTAGAGATAAGCTAGTGTTAAAACACTCTGTCCCCATTTTCTACTGCATTTTTGAGACATTAAGTATTATAGACCGAGGAAATGAAAATATTAAATATGTCACTTTCTTGAGTGGGAATATAACTTTCAGAACAGCAATTTCGGAACGCCGTAAATAGAGAACAAAACAGTTCTCTGTCTTCTCTGTTATACCTATACGATTAATACGATAAGAATCTCATATTTATCTAATAATATTTAGTTATTATATAATATAGAAATATGAAAAAAAATGAAATACGATAATGAATAACAGGAAATAATCATTTTAGAACCTACACCGTGCTAAGCGACCCGTTACAGAATCACCCTTCGCGACTCAAACATCCGTATGTAAATGCTATCGTGAATTTATTGCTATAACTGCTCCAGCTAAGTGATATTCCAGAGAGAAAAATAGAGACCAATCTAGTGCAGTGGAGCAGCGATGAATGTAGGTTGTATATTTCCTCTCGGAGGAATTAATTATTTTCATGTCTCTGCTGAATGGTAAGAACGGCTGCGGTGTTGAGTTCCGCTACTTGAAAGTAGTGAACAGTTTTAATAAAGACAGTATTCGAAAAATTTTATTATAAATTTTTTAGAAAAGCTTATCTTTCCCATGTATGTTTACATATGCAATTAACTTCCAAAAACAAAAAACGATCGACCATGGGTTCTTAAAATTTAAGTTTGGGCGGAATATCAACATTTTCAAAGAATGAAGACTAACAGTGGTATTTTGTTATAAATTTTCTTATTTATTTTCATAATGGAATACCGTGTTAAAAATAAATATATTATCTTAAAAGAATGAAATAGTAAAGAAAGAAAACAATATCCTAATTTGAAATTCAAAGAACTAAGGAAAAATAAATACAAGCAACAGAAACTGCTACAAAAGTAGTCGACAGTAGTTTCATTAGTTCATTTTGTATTTGTTGATTGCTTATTCCAATTTAAAGGTAATATTGTGCTTTACGAATTGATAGGATACTTGGAAAGTTGAATGGAAATTGTTTTTATTTATATTTCTTTGCAACTTCTACTGACTTTTGTAGTAAATTAAATACTAATTGTACATAAATATAAATTGATAGGCCGTAACGTCGTGGCGCAGCGGTACAAGGGTGTGACTGTAACGCGACGGCTGTAGGTTCGATCCCCACTCGAGGAAGTGAAATATTTATTTACGTTTATAATTCCATTTCTTCGCTCTGGTGTCGAGGCAAAGCGCGACGTTGAGTTCTGCCACTAAATACGCAATGCCTCCAGAGTTCGGCAGAAAGCGAGCGTCTTAACACTAGGTTTCCTCTGCCTACCCTGCCGTGTACGGGATGCAGCGTGAAGCTGATATATTTATTTATTTTTTAATAGGTATTAGATAATCAAAAAAATACGAGATGCGTAAACAACGACAGCAAAATTTTGTTTATTCGTATTCCCTTAAGAATTTTAAGAAAAATAAAAAAAAATCCCTTAGCGGGAATGGAACCTGCTATTCCCGCTAAGTACCGCTAGACTGAGCCATGACGGCTTCAAACAAAACAAATTGCTATCAAAATAACACTTTCCATAACAATAACTTGTTTACAAGCGAAAATTACTTAAGCGTATAGTCAAAGAGTATTCCTAAACTTTGAACGTATACTGTTAAAATAAACTTTTCATTGCCTCCCCTAGAAGCGGTTTTAGTATAAATGTTTTATATCAAAATGGTTTATTTACGATTTTACCTACTGTACAATAAGTAAATTGTGTTATTAAAGTTATATTGGAGGTAGGAGAGATCACTTAGCATCACAGGGTAAGCAGTGGGAACCTAGTGTAAAGAGTTAGGACTCCCCGTTCCTCTCGCGTTGACCAATTGTCTGGATATTGGGTGTTAAGTGAAGAAACCCAACGCCTTGTTAAGAGAACGAGCGAGGAAATGAAAATAATTTTCTCTCGTGGCAATTGAGTTAAAATGGCACAGCGTGTGATTGTGAACGTGACGGGTGTGATTCGATTCCCATTCGGGGTAACTAAATATTTTAATTTGAATTTGCACTGAAAAAAATATGGGATTTGAATTGGTAATAATTTTCTGATTCAGTGATTGCTAACAGGTTTCTGTTGGTATGGGTAATAGTACAATTCGCTTCCCACTTAAGGAAATAATTATTTAATATTATGCATTTAACTCTCGCTCTGGTAACGAAGCAAAACCCGGCGTTAAGTTCCGCCACTCGGCAACCAATGTCTACAGAATTCAGTAGAAAGTTGGAAATGGAAATGTAAAAAATATACACACAAGCTATAGTCAAAATTAACAAATTTCCAAATTGGGCTATAAACGTAGCTTTCATCAGTAATTCGAGTTTATAGCGACGACTGGCGTTAAAATAAATTTGGTACAGCCGATATGTCACTATTTTAATCACACTAAGTGAAAACGTATTTATTGCAACTGGTGACAACGAAATATCTATGATACATACATTCAGAAAGCATAAATAAAAAAAATATATTAGGTATTTCCTGCAAAGAAGATTAAGTGAACGGAATCTAGTGTTAAAACTCTCCGTTCCCTACTTTCCACTTAATTATCGAGACACTACAGCAGTACAGCTTTAAACAGCTTTTTATTTTATTACCAGAGCGGTGGAATTATAATAATTCATTCTCACAATTGGGAATCGAATCCCCAAACGTCACGTTACACGTNATTTTTTGGTACTTTTATGTTTGTTAAAGAATAAGAATTGATTATTAAATATGGTCTACATATTTTACGAATTAATTTAATAATATTTTTTTTGTATTATACCAACAATCAACATAATAAGTAGAATGGGACAAATTTGTCACGACGGCGGTTCAAGGGGGGTATCAATCTTCGGCACTTCTAGTGTTAAGGGAAAGGACGTAGGAGAGATCACTTAGCATCACAGGGTAAGCAGTGGGAACCTAGTGTAAAGACTTAGGACTCCCCGTTCCTCTCGCGTTGACCAATTGTCTGGATATTGCGTGTTGAGTGAAAAAACCCAACGTCTTGTTAAGTTACCAGGGCGAGGAAATGAAGGAATTTTCTGGAGGCAATTGAGTGACAATGGCACAGCGTGACTCTGAGAACGTGACGGGTGTGATTCGATTCCTACTCGGTGTAATTAACTATTTTCACTTGAATTTTCACTTAAAAAAAAATATAATATGGGATTTGAATTGGTAATAATTTTCTGATTCAGTGATTGCTAACAGAAACAATGGTACAATTCGCTTCCCATTTAAGGAAGTAATTATTTAATATTTTCATTTACTCGCTCTGTTAAAGAAGCAAAACGCGGCGTTAGGTTCCGCCACTCGGCAACCAATGCCTACAGAATTCAGTAGAAAATTGGAAACGGATATGAAATATACACACAATTTATAGTCCAAATTAACAAATTTCCAAATTGGGCTATAAACGTAGCTTTCATCAGTAATTCGACTTTATAGCGACGACTGGCGTTAAAATAAATTTGGTACAGCCGATATGTCACTATTTTAATCACACTAAGTGAAAACGTATTTATTGCAACTGGTGACAACGAAATATCTATGATACATACATTCAGGAAGCATAAATAAAAAAAAGTGGCGTTTCGTGTAAAACAGATTAAGTGAACGGAATCTAGTGTTAAAACTCTCCGTTCCCTACTTTCCGCTTAATTATCGAGACAATTCTGCAGTGCAGCTTTAAACAGCTTTTTATTTTATTAGCAGAGCGGTGAAATTAAAATAATTCATTCTCACAATTGGGAATCGAATCCCCAAACGTCGCGTTACACGTCGCCTTGTGCCTCTCTTCTCTTCTTTTCGCCTTGATAGCTTCTATCAATTATATTTAGTTATTTATATTTACACAAAGAATGGGTTTCCTTGAAGCCATTTGATGTTGACTTTGTAGTTCGCTCCAGCGACGCGTGAACACCAGATGTCGATAATTAGGTGCGTGTGACGCGCATTCCGATTAAATTGTTACGTGATTGGTACTATTGTATGTATTTAATTAAGTATAATAAAATAATAATTAAGAATTAAATAAATATTAATAAATAAAATAATAACTAAGATTACTAAGAGATTTTTTTAGATTCTCTCTGTATCCCAGATACATAGCAGGATAGTTAGAGGCAAGCTATGAAATTAATGTTAAAACAAGCCATTTGTATTGCAACACATCTATTCTCCACTCTTCACGAAGTGGGGAATATGGGAGGCGGCGAAACTTAACGCCGCGCTTTGCCTTCTTACCAGAGGGGACAAATAGAAATATAAAATATTTAATTTCCTCGGAAAAGAACTAACAACCTCTGTGCCACGACTGGTCTCTTGGTAATATGTAAGTATTACAAAATTACTTGAAACTTAATATAAGTAATCTCAAATTTATAAAAAAAGTATTTAATTCTATTTTATTAATATTTTATATTAATTATGAATATTATTATTGCTTGGACTTACCCAGTAATGGATACCAAAGGCTAATATCAAAATGGTTGAAAATTTACGCGGCAGGTATTTCTCGAAATTGGTTGGCTTTAGAAAATTATGAAATTGCATACCGTTACCGCTACAGTCCCCATATGCGCTCTTCAATCAGAGTTTCGATGTTTACTTACTGCAGCACATTTTGCCTAACCCTTGCTCTAATATCTAGCTACTTATTGTTTCTATTTCTATTGTTTTTTTATTTTTTTTGTAAAAGATTTTTTTTGTGTGTAGAAATTGAAAAAACTCTTTCACATTTCGGCTCTACATTTCACAATTGAAAAAAAATTACAACCATTAATTACAATGACGTACTTCAAATTTAATGTTACATGACATGACGTACTAACGTCAAACATAAGTAGAGGGAACCTGGAAAACTAATGAGGAAATATCGCATTTTCTCGAATGGGAATCGAACCCACAACGCTGTCGCGTGTACAGCGCGCTTGTGCTCCTGTGCCATGGGCACTACTGGATTGCACATTGACACAAAAAGATTAATAACTTATCCATAAATCCACATCAAATGCCCATTTAGAAATCCGTTGCACATATACAATATGTATAATAAAGCCGTTTTCCACTGTCTGAGAGTTACAAAGACGACCTTTCAGGTATCAGCCTAGACATTGTCCATTTGCTGCAGGCAACAAACGTAATTTGAACCCTGTATCCAATTTACAACCTTCAATAACTATTAACTTGCTCCGTAAAGTAAGGATTGCCGAATACCAGTATAAACTGGCTAAATCCGGTTTAAACTAGATGCAAGGGGAACTAACTGGTATATTATAGGCTATGAGAGAGTGCGGTTTTCGTATATGAAACGGTGACGTCTGATAGACATATTGTTGCTGTGCTAGGCCTAATAACTGAGGTGTTTCTTAATTAAATGTCTGTGGATACATTAAAGATACATTAATAGATGTAAGCTGTATACGAGTAAATGATATTCCTCCATAATCCTAACGGGGAGGATTCCAACTTGCAACAACCTTGTAAAAAACCTTAGTTAAGTTTTCACACCCTATCTACACCTATACACACCTCTATAACAAATTTATATGTAAGTATGTATGTACATACTTACTTTATTCATATACAAATATCCAAATATCCAAATAATTTAATATATACATTGCATATGTCACAGTTCAGCGCTCATTAGGAATTAGAAGCGATGCCTACGAATCGACAGCGACATTTAATTAGGACGATATCCCGAGGCGGATGGACAGAAGGGATATGCATCGATTTATCCGATAAAGAACGTTTCTATATATATATATATAGAAGTGACTAGAATGCATTACCTAAGTTACAGTTGACGTCGTGGATCAACTATTTGGTAAAATAATGGCGGGAAGAGATTTTTTTTAACCCTAGAAAGATAACCTACGTCGAATCGACGTAATCTATTTTGAAAAATTGATATAACTCGTTTGTTTTTCGCGTCACGAAACTGGCCGTTCCTGTCAACTCATTCGGTCGTCGGNCCAGATATTTGTACAAATATTCTGTGTGTGCTTCATTCTGTATCTCGCATGTATCAAGGTAGGCAGAGGAAGCCTAGTGTTAAGACACTCCACTCTCCACTTCCTCGTTTCCCAAAATATTTTATAAAATGTGTCAATGTGATCTGAATAAATGTCACCCTTTCCACATAATTTTGTCCTGTTCTAAGTTAAGTCGTCCCTTATATTTTAACTTTAGATATTCTTTACCTATTACGTCTTCGTATTGAAGGATTTGGTGCGCAGTGGAAAAGTGTTTGATTGCAAACTTAACAGTTCAATTCCCATTCGGGGGAATAAATTATGTTGCTTTTTTTGCTCTTGCATTTCGCTATTTAATTTCATCCTAAATAATTGGACAAAAAATATGGACTGGAGTGTTTTAATACTAGGCTCCCTATACTTACCCTATTCTCAACGGAACACAACGTGAAATAAAAAAAAATTGAAGTAAAAATAAATCGTACCTACCGTTATTCATCATACATTTTTCTAACATTTTACATTTATTAAAACATAATTTTCCACTTGCAAATATTTCAATAACTACAACGAACAAAAACTAAGGAACGTAAAGCAACTGGGGAGACAATTAAACTCATTGAACAAAATAACTTAGTTAGAACTTAACTGATTTGCATCCAACTGCAGTTATCGCGGCCATTATTGAAATTTTATGTGAGTTTGATTATTATTCATTAGACCGCTATTAGAGGAGTGGACATGGATTTTATGCTACAATTATATAGAAATGGCTTTATCTTAAGAGGGGAATCGTAGTGTGTAATACCGGTATGGTAAAACCCACGCTTTTTCTGTGTATAATTATAAAAAGAAAATTATTTTAATTGACATTTTTCTATGCGCAATTATAACCAAGAACTATTTTACGAATGTGCGTATTGAATAAAAAAAATTGCATTTACTTTTTTCAGGCTTTTTTTCATCCCGCATACAGCAAGGTCGGAGGGAACCTAGTGTTATGACACTCCGTTCGACTCTCAAGACATTAACCCCCACTTAAAATTGGGGGAACCTAATACCTAACCTTGCATTATCTTAATAACAAATTAAATAATAATAATATTGTCTTCCACAAATCCATAGAAATTTAGCCCATCTTAGCCGAGATATCGCTGATTTATGTAATGGAAACCTGGTAATTGCTTTCAAAGTGTTAACATGCATAATTTATAAAGGAACGGTATGTACTCTATTGTCATATAACATACAGATGAATGCATCAGTTACATTGTATTAATTATGAACATGAATATCCTTTTCACTTAATTTAATATTCACGAGTATATGGTACTGCTCCTACTAAATTTGACGGTAATGGGTTCGATTTCCACTAGAGGGATTAAAAAATCCATTTCCTTCTTATCATAAGTAAAACGGCGGGCGCTATTCGATATTTAATGACTAATAATTTGGGCGGTGCGCGAGGAGTAGTGTCGTAATATTACGCTAACAGATAAAGCTGTATAAATATTAAGAATTTTCGTTCTCAAATTTTCCTCTATTTTTTTTCGCGAGGTACTGAAATAGTTCATTCCCCTGAGTAGGAATTGAACCTACGATCATTGTGTGTACAATATTCGTTGTGCCGCGCCACTACGACCTCAATAGGTATGTCAATAAAAATTTAAAAAAATGTTACAAAATCTAATAAAATAACCAGTAAGTCGTAGATATACCAAAAATATCTAAAAACAGAATTAGAATGTAAATTGCCTCGAGGCGCGTTGCAAATCATCCTATTACAAATTTTAATGAGCCCAAACGAAAAGGTTCGGTTTTCCATTTTAATTGGCAGATTATCTCGACAGACGCTTTTGTTTTTCAGAAATCTGTGAAAGGAATCAGATCAAACAATATTGTGATAATAAGTCTTAAATAATTGGTAATTTCTATACTGAATATGGTAGTGTGTGTGTAGACAGTAAGCATAATAGTTGTAGGTTCGATTCCCACTCGGGGAAATATATTATTTTCTTTTCCTTGATCTGATAAGACAAATTACGGTTACACATCTAAAATTTTTATTAAGAATTTCCCGTGAAAAATTATATTATTAGGTTACTATTATTATAGAATTGAATGATACAAAAACACCAAAGAAAAAAATATATTTTTTAAATATTTTCTGCAGTTTTACCCATCTAATTACAATAAATATCTGTCAACATTTAATTCTACAGAAGTCACCTATTTTATCCAACAGAATTTACGTCCGTATGAAAATGTAGGTTAAAAAGACTATTTACTGGAATAAGAAAGTCCTTTAGATGTTTTCACGTCCGTGTTAAGATTGTAAAATAAATGGCGATTGAAAAGCTTGTTTGTGACAGTTTTAAACTTTTCAGTTTAAACTTTTATTTTGATCTCCTTGGTAAAATATATTTCAAAAGCAATGATTATGGGTTCGCTCTCGGTTTGAGAAAATTATTATATTATTTCCTCGCTTTGCTAAATCTACAAAACTCTGGTGCATGCGGGAATCAGCGTGAAGATAGAACAAATAAAAAAAACTAAACACTCTAGACCTAAATAGTTAATTGTCTGCCTAAGACTTAAACTATTCAATCGATGATCAGTGTTAATATTAACCCTGCAACTCCCATGACATCTCAATACTGAAGGGGTCCTATCTGGGGTCACTTGCATATTGTAGTAATATTACATTTGAATAATCTAATTAGTGTTGTGTTGCTTACAATGTGTATGTATGAACTGTTGTAGTTTTGATTTTGTTTATATGAAGTATTTTCTAAGAGTAATTGATAGTTTAATAATAGTAAGAATAATGATAGAAATGCATTGACACCACTGCGATACATTTCTTTCTTCTTTTTCTACTTCCATTCTATTTCTATTTGACATTTATTTCTCTACTTCTTGACGAATTTTTAGAGACATTGCGGGTTGAGTACCTAAACTCAACGCCCATTTTTCGCCCAATTATGAAATAAAAAAATATACACAAGCAACTTAACACATGTAAGTTAACCGATCTCTGAATTACAATTGAAATTCAAAATTAAAATATTTAATATGTTCTTATTTCTCACGGTACTACTAGTCTACTACTAAATTATATGTGATTATAATTTTAAACATGACAAAGTACAATCCACTCATCTGTGAAGTGACGCGTGTGCGAAACTTTTCAAAAGAAAAAAGTCATTCAAAATCATCCCTTATAAATAGGGGTTGTAAAATCTCTTTTTATTCTCATTTACAATGATTTAAATCAAATCGAAATGTAAACTGCTGGGCGTGTTGACTTGTATTTAGCTGTGTTTAATGGTTTTTATAACACTCAATTGATCGCGCATGGTCTCACAGGCATAATAAGTAATAAATTACAGAATAAGCAACTAACGCGTGTCTACACTTTAAAATTGACTAGATTTGTTTGACTGTGTGAATTTCTAGACGATTTCATTTTGTTTATTGTTTAGATTTTGTAAAGTATTTGTTTGATGGGAAAAATAATATTTAAAAAAAAGTTAAGTTATTCCACTTCCACCAAAGATACAATTATGGTAGCATTAAAAATATTTTATAGTAAAATATAGTCCATAGCCATATACAGAAATAATATTAATATTTAAAACAAAAAAATAGTCACACCCATATCTTCCTAAATCACTACAGTTTCTACTATTAATTATAAAATCTATTAAACCTAACCTATTAACCGCAAGCTTTATCACCAACCCTCTCACGTCCACTCCAAACTATTTGTCCGATCCTAAATAATTCTATCGAGAGAAAAACAAGCAACCTCCCGTCACGTACTCGCTTGTGCTTTACTTTATCGTGTCCGCGTCCAGGAATTAGTTGTGACATTGATAGATGTCGGTCCAACTGACCGATCTAAGTTGTTTTAGGTGTTTGAGTTAAGTAGATTTTGATATGTTTCTATGTACTTCTATGTAATTTTTCGTACTATTACATCATGTTAATATTGTCATTTTATAAAAAAGTTATTGGTGTAGGCAGGGACAACTTAGTGTTAAGATACTCCGCTCTCCATATTCCACGTAAGTTTAGAGTTTAGAGATAAGTAACGAAATCCAGCAACGTTTCATTTACCAATGCGAGTAAATGAAAATAATTACAGCTTAATCACATTTTTTTAAATTTGACCTTGTATCCTGCACATAGCAAAATAGAGATAGGCAACCTGGGAACATAGTAGTTAAGACACTAAGNATAGTCCATAGCCATATACAGAAATAATATTAATATTTAAAACAAAAAAATAGTCACACCCATATCTTCCTAAATCACTACAGTTTCTACTATTAATTATAAAATCTATTAAACCTAACCTATTAACCGCAAGCTTTATCACCAACCCTCTCACGTCCACTCCAAACTATTTGTCCGATCCTAAATAATTCTATCGAGAGAAAAACAAGCAACCTCCCGTCACGTACTCGCTTGTGCTTTACTTTATCGTGTCCGCGTCCAGGAATTAGTTGTGACATTGATAGATGTCGGTCCAACTGACCGATCTAAGTTGTTTTAGGTGTTTGAATTAAGTAGATTTTGATATGTTTTTATGTACTTGTAATTTTTCGTACTATAACGTCATGTTAATATTGTCATTATTCGATTTTTATAATAAAGCAATTGGTGGCAGGGACAACCTAGTGTCAAGACACTCCGCTCTCCATATTCCAAGTAAGTTTAGAGTTTAGAGGTAAATAACGAAATCCAGCAACATTCCATTTACAAAAGCGAGCAAATGAAAATAATTACAGCTTAATCATTCAATATTTTTTAAATTTCATCCTGCACATAGCAAGGTAGGGATAGGCAACATGGGAAACTAGTAGTTAAGACACTACGTTCCCATTAAGACACTGTCATGGCGGAACTCAAAGCAGCGTTTTGCCTCGTTACTAGAGCAAGAATGAAAATATAAAATCTTTCCTTTCCTTGAGGGAGAAAAACTATTAATTTAGATATAAACAACAATCAACATAAACTAGAAAAGACAACAAACTTTGCTACCTATTAATAAATCTATTCTATATTGGGACGTGTCGCATTGGAACGCAATTAGCGCAATGTTTCGCTTCGCCCGCACAAAGCTCAGTTGATCCGCGGCTTTACGACAGATAAATCTAACATGACGTTACACGTGTAATGGCTGGATGTGCTGTTTAAATATTTAAATTAAATAAAAAAATAGCTTTACTCTACATCTTGGATATAGGATTGTAGGCAGAGGGAACCAAATGTTAAAATACTTTTCGAGGCATTGCATGTTGAGCGGCGGGAATTAACACGGGGCTTTTGCCTTGGTGTCAGAGCGAAGAAATGAGAATATAAATTAAGAATATCCCCATGGGGAGAGAACCCACAACAGTCGCTTTGTACTCACATTGTGCCCATATGCCACGACAGCTTCAAATATATTTTATTTTAACTTTGACATTTTTTATACTTTAGTAGGTTCCTTAGAGGGGGGGGGGGGGGGCGGTCTGACTCCCATTGAGATGTGTACATGAGAGGAAGGGTTTCCTCTGTCTACTCTATATTGACGGAATACAGTATGAAGCCGAAAATAAATAAATACATAATTTTTTTGTCACTTCTAAAGATAAAAGTTCAATGTATTTGCATTTGTGATTGTGGAATATTCGCGTGTAACAAAATTAAATTGTAAGCGAGCATTACGTTTACATTCAAACGGTTTTAACTTTGTTTGTACGATAGGATGACAGAAATGGGTGGAATTAGTTTTAATTTTTTTCCCATATTACATGTTTTTAACAATCTTATTATAATTATGGGGTAGGCAGAAGGAACCTAGTGTTAAGATATTTTTTTCCCTCACTTTTCATCTAGTTTTCGAGATATTATGTTTTGAATAATAAAATTCAAAAGACGACAGTCGTCCGCCTCTCAACACGGTATCAACCTCCAGAATTCCGCGAAAAATGGAAAAAGGAGTATCTTAACGCTAGGTTCCTTCTGCCTATCCTGCTGTGTGCAAGATGCAGTATGAAGCTGGATGACAGAACTAATGCACCGCTTTGCAACATCAAATCTGAGGTCTTTTTTTAAATTTATTGTATACATAAAAATAAACTATATTTTCAAATATTATGTTTGACAATGTCAAATATTTCTAGCAAACATCAAAATATATTCAATAGAAAACAAATTCTATTTTTACAAGAATTACATATATTTTTTGATGGATCACCGACACGCGTCTTGGACGCGTTTCTCCTATGACGCAAGGAAATTGAATGATAACTGAATGATGAATAAGAATACAAAATACAATTCGCTATATCAAATTTATAATAGATACGAAATGTGTGGAGGGATCCAAATCGGATATTACAAATCTTGTAATGATCGATCGTTCGTTGAAGATAATAATAGTAAAGATATATGTAATTAGTTAACAGAGAGAATGTAATGTAGTCAATAAAGTATAATTTCTGTATTCTCACTGTCTTTCTGTTTGTCCAAACTAATCTCCAGAACAGCAGAACCTATTTTTATGGGAGCTTACTGGAAAATAGAGGAAGTTGTTAAGCAAAAGTTTCATAGGAAATTTCTTTCACGTGTTTCCAGGTTAATATGACTTGGGTACCTTCTAAAAGGGCGTCTAACTCCAAGAAAGGCCTTGAAGGCTGGCAACGCCTGTAGCTCCTCTGGTGTTACATGGGGACGGTGATAACTTACCACCAGATGACCCGTACGCTTCTGTGCCTTTTTTGGAAAGAATTCCATAAAAAAAATATTACATAACAAAAATATTCTAATCTGCTACCTCAAAACAAAACTAATAATTCAATCATGAGTTAAACCACCTACAAACGGACCTTAATTCAAACTACTCACCTAAAGTAGATATACAAACATCTAAGATCCTATTCATCCAATATAAGGCCCTAACTAACAATACATTATAAACTGTCAAACGCTTAAAACGTCTCAAACAGTATATATTTATATGTAAATAGGCAGTCCCTTTGGCCAACTTTATTGTTATGGCGAGATGTCAAGCTATGAGAGCGTTAAGACGTTGGAGATCTACGGGCATCATATTTGGTTTACTTTTTCTCTGCGGCTTTACGATTTTTCACTTAAAAACTCTCCGTTTTCCAATTTACGAGACATTAGGCTTGAGTAGCGAAACTCAACGGCATACTTTGCCTCTTTAAAAAAAATATCATATATTCAATTCTCTTCAATATTACTTATAGTCACACTTTGTGCCACCAGTTCATGAAATGTCTCAAAAATTGGGAGGGAAGTAGATTTACTGAGTGTTTTAACACTAGTTTCCCTCTGACTACCTGGCCCATGACATGCGTTATACAGCGGGAACCTAAAAACTAAATTCACCATTACATTTAAGTTCGTTATATTACACAACCGTATGTCATAAATTTAGCCAAGCATATCTAAGTGCTTCGGATTCCGATTGCAAATGTTCACGAAATTCAAAACAGGCAGTTTTCGCGTCGATGAGTGTCGAGGCCTTTATTGAAGTGATTTTACAGGATTCCAAAATACTGTTCAAGTTACTGCCAAACGTTTCTGTTCCGGGCAATAAAAATAAATAACAGCTTAGTGAAAACAATCGCCTATATTATATAGGGGGGGTTTGATATTAGATGGAGATTATACCGTGTCAATACAATATTGATTCTACGAGTTTAAGAATTGTGATAGATAGATGTTGTAAGTGTTGTGTTATTTTACATGATTATTCATACAACATTATTCATCCAATAATATTAAAACTAAATTATGCTTCACACTTCTACCCTGCTGTGTGCGGGTAGGCAGTGGAGAGGTTCCTACTGCCTACCCTGTACCCTAGCCTACCTGTTTCGTATTTTTCGCCGAATTCTGAGGGGTGTTGAGTGGTGGAACTTAACGCCGCGATTTGCCTCGAAACCAGAGCAAAGAAATCAAAATAAAATATTTAATTGGCTCGATTAGGAGTCGAACCCACAAGCTGTCGTGTTTACAGTTACATACTTGTACGTAGATTTTTTTCGATNATTGGGCGGGAAGTAGATTTACTGAATGTCTTAACACTAGATCCCCTCTGATTACATGCGTTATACAGCGGGAACCTAAAAACTAAATTCACCATTACATTTAAGTTCGTTATTTTACACAACCGTATGTCCTAAATTTAGCCAAGCATATCTAAGTGCTTCGGATTCCGATTGCAAATGTTCACGAAATTCAAAACAGGCAGTTTTCGCGTCGATGAGTGTCGAGGCCTTTATTGAAGTGATTTTACAGGATTCCAAAATACTGTTCAAGTTACTGCCAAACGTTTCTGTTCCGGGCAATAAAAATAAATAACAGCTTAGTGAAAACAATCGCCTATATTATATAAGGGGGGTGTGATATTAGATGGAGATTATAGGGTGTCAATGTAATATTGATTCTGTGAGTTTAAGAATTGTGATAGGTAGATGTTGTAAGTGTTGTGTTATTTTACATGATTATTCATACAACATTATTCATCCAATAACATTTAGACTAAATTATGCTTCACACTCTCTTCACTGCCTACCCTCACACAGCAGTGTTAAGATACTCCGTTTCCCATTTTTCGCCGAATTCTGGGGGGTGTTGAGTGGCGGAACTTAACGCCGCGCTTTGCCTCGACACGGGAGCGAAGAAATTAAAAATAATAATACTCGTATATTTCTTAATGAATACCTCAAACAAAATACAGAAAATCTTAAAATTTAACCAGACAATACTTCATCGAAAACAGTAGACCTTTAATCACAACTTCCTCAGCATCAAAAGCAAGGCGAGGTCAAAGTAAAATCAATTCCAACATTACATTGTGACAAATATCAAAACGTCTCGAACAATACAAATATCCATACCATTAGTAAAATTAATTATTTACCATCTCGTTCTGAACGTTTTGTTCCTTTGACCATATCGCTAGAGTCGCCAATCTGCTAAGAGGCAAGTTGTCGATAGAACATTTATTCATGAGATCCAAATCCATAGCTTTCAGACCAGTAATGGATGGCAGTTTAAGTTTTGTTCGTACACCGGTGTTAAAGGGTTTGTTTTAGATATTTGGTATTGTAATTAGGGTTTGGTTTCACTCTGTTTCACGTATTTAACATGTTGGCAGAGGGAACTTGTACTTGTGTTGTATGCAAAAGAAACCTGAGAATCTCGTCTTAAAACACTTCGTTCCCTATTAAAACACTTAAGTTTCCCATTTTACGGAAAATATATGAGAGATTGCGTGTTGAGTAGCGGAATTCAATGCCGCACTTTGGCTCGTTATGTACAGTATGAGTTTGAGCCTGTTAACTTTTTATTTTGTCGATCTATTGTTGAGGACAAAATTACATATCAAATAGGCAAAAAAAGCCAACAAAAACATAATTAACTCTTTTTTCTTTATATTTTCACTCTATTGTTAGTTTCACGCTATATCCCGCATGCAACAACCTAGTGACAAGACACTCCGTTATCATTTTCTAGAAATAAATATTAAAAATACTTTTAACTTTTTTTCGGACTTAGGATATTTCATTCTATACTATTTCTATTTAAATCAATATTGTGTGTGACATGGCGAGGCCATGTAATTGTTGAGATGCCCTTTTTATCTAGAGGGTTGGGTGATAGATCAATTGTCCCCAGCATCCGGGGAAAGATCGATTAGTAATATCCACCAGAGTGGGGGAAATGAAAATAATTTAAATATAATAATAGTTCTTGTACTAGTGCTTAATAGTTAAAACAGATTTGCTAAGCTGTCTTGTTCAAATTATTCTTGAGATATTATATCGCTTTTTCATGATTTGTACCTAATAAGGGTTTTTAGTATATAAATAAGTATTGGCGCAAACGTATGACTTTAAACGTGACGGTTGTGAGTTCAAAGCCCACTCGAGGAAATTAATCATTATTATTTATCACGAATATATTAATATTCGTTTCTTCTTGCAAAAGCCTGGCAATTTCGGCAAAAAGTGGGGAACGGACTGTCTTAAGTTCCTTCTTCTCTGTCCTTTTGCCAGAATAAAAACCTGAAGCCACTAATAAAAATGCACATATACAAAATAACTGTTTTCCCAAAAAAAACACCCTCTAACAAAAACAAAATGTTCATCATTATAAAAATTCATTTGTTTTTCAAAATAAAACGAGCCATACGATACCGCTTAAACAAGGCTGACGGCTCTTCTGAATTTTTTATAAGTTAATTGCTAATTTGCGTATCCTATCCCCCGATGTAACTTCCTATTGTCGAAATTCAGGTAAAAAATATCTGTAGAATTATTATTATTATTATATATTTTTTTATTCCATTTTTACTTCCTTTCGTCCTGTGATTTGGAATCTGTTTTAATTATTTCCTCTTCAGTAAACAAAGGACTTGAGTTTCATTCTATCTTTTTTAATTTTCATATTTTTAATATGCTTTTTACGGTTGAGTGGTTTTTGAAAATGTAATGTAAAAATGACAAAACATCTATTTTTATAAGTAAATTCTTTTGTTTTAGCTTCACGCTATATCCCGCACAAAGTAGAATAGTGTTAAGACACTCCATTTCCATTGAGATTTCTATCTCCCACTTCCACCGAATTCCCACATTGTGTGTTGAGAGGCACAACTAAACGCCGCGCTTCGCCTCGCTACCAGCGCGAGGAAATTGAATTGGCCTTATAATACTTAAACCTATTTAAAGAGGATTGTCAATTTGACATGTCTCGTTCTCATATGATGCAGTATGATAAATGAAAGAAATATTTTTAACAGAGAAGGCAGCGGACAGAGACCTCGGCCCCCATTTGCTGCCCAGTTATTAACATATTTTTCATTTTTAAAACAACCCAATTCAATGCCACACATTTTTCTACCAAAAAAGAAAAATAAAATTAATTTAAATGCCACTCCTCCTAGTGAAGATAGAAGATGAAATCATCGCTTTCACAGATAGAGAGAATTATACAGCCAATATATTTGGAAATATAAATTGAATCTGCATAGCACGTGACTGACAATGTTTCACGGGGATTAAATTAACTTTCAATTTCTTTAAATCTACACGTTATGTTCATATTGTACACGCTGTAGGGATAAATGTTTGTACTAAAAGGATTCTAGTAAATGAGATATTGATTTAATGTGAGAAATAATCATAGTTTTAACCGACTTGAAAAATAAACGTTCTGTATTCAACATCTACAGATTTAATGGGTTCGATTCCCACTCGGAGAATGAATTATTTTCATTTACCTCAGCCTGATAAGATCATAAAGCGAAGCATTGAAGTCTGAGTTCTCATTTAAAGTTTAGAAAATTGGACGAAAAGTGGGGAACAGAGTGTTTTAACACTAATCTCCATCTGCCTACCTTACTATATTCAGGTGAAAAGATGAAACTTGTCAACCACGCTGATAACACATACTAATCATAAATATCAAAACAAAAAAACAATTTTATACAAAAATCTTTTTTCCACGGTCATTTGTAAAGTGATATGTGGGCGCCATAACACGAGGGTCAACCAGAAAACAGTGGTTGCTGGACCAAGATGTCCGAAGCACTTTGTCTTCATTCGCGACAGGATTACGGCGCGCGGTAAATAATATCAACGCGAGATACGTCATGCAACATTCATGATTATTATTTGGTGATACAGGTTGTTTGGTAATGTTGATTATTGTTTTGTCAGTTTTAATATATATTATTTTTAGTAATTCTTGGACAAAAATCTCCCTGAGGACCTCCAAGGTGATAGTACCTGCGCTTCTCGTATTAAATATAATAATTTGATCATTTAATGATTGCTCTATAGCAATCTAAAGCAAAATACAATTATAACTATAAGAAATATACAACGTACACAAATATTACTATATACCTACACATTTTTTTAATTAATTATTTTTTTAGCTACTTCCAATACAGAGAAACTGAAAAAAAAACAGTTTAACTCTGTATCCCGCATATACCCGAATATGGCAAGGGAATCGATAACACAATCCTTCCCCCAATAAAAAAATAAGAAATTGACACATGAAAATTATAATTTAACTAAAAAACATCGTGCTGTATACATGCATAAGTGGATTTCCCACAAATATCCTCTAGAGGAAATTATCTCTGTAGCTATTGGGCCCTAACAAGAATTATTGAGGGGTAAGTATTGAGGAAACTCCAATATACGGTGGAGCGACCAGGCACTGTTCTTGATTCTTATTATACGAATGAGTACGACAAAAATCTTATTAGTCTTTTATTGTGAATAATAACGGTGGTGGTTGTTCTTTATTGTTTTGTAGACAGAAATATATGGTTCAATGGTTTATTATTATAATTAGATGTTTATTTTTCTTTGATCAAGAACAAGAACAAAATGGAAGCGGAAAGTAGAGAACGGAGTGTTAGCTTAACACTAAGTTCTCTCTGCCTACCCTGCTATAAGAAGGATATAGAGTGCAAACTAAAAATTAAGATTTAAATTAATTTAATACATATATAACTTTCTCTTCTAAGATTATACTGCTATTTTCTAAAGTTTTAGGTATTCTTACTTATAAATATCTTATTAAATAATCGATCACCCGTAAAATTAATTCAAATCCATCTGTCGTAAATTTTATCTATTCTATATCAATGCTAATGAAATTAGCGATCGAAATGTTATTCACCCCGTCATAATACACACTTTCCCCATAAAGCGGGTAAACGCAACAATTTCTGGTAAATTGAAGTAAAAGATGGATTTAATCGAATCGAGTACCCTTGGGGGAATAATTTAATAATATACACTTTAGTTTTTTGTGGTAATGCGTTCTTGCCATAAAACTGGTATACCATTTTGTGTGTTAATATAGGATAAATTGATGTGGTTATAGATTCCCGAAGTATCTTTTTACGTAATGCTCTCTATTTGGAGAGATAAGTAAATAAACATTAACTAAACTAAAATAAATGACTTTTGCATAAATGTTCTTAAATGACTACTTATTTATGTGCGAATATATGCATATGGACCTCTTAACTGTTATAAGAACGATTGATTGCTGATTAATATCTTTGGCTCAGAGGTACCAAGATATTATAATGTGAAAGCTAACTTTGCTTTCTTTTTTGTTTTAGCTTCACTCTACAGAATGATTTAGTGTATAGTTACATGCAGGGTACACTCTGCATGTAGCAGGCTGAGGGACTTTAGTGTAAAAACACTACATTCCCTATTTATAGACCACTTTTCAAACATTGATTGACGATTAGTCGTATTCAACGCACTTCTTTTTTGTAACCAGAGCAAAAAATGTAAATAGTTCACCGCTGAGTGGGATCGAATCCACAACTGCTGCGTCAGTAACATGCCACATTGGTGCACCATAAGGACCCTTAAAAATTAACAAAAATACAAAACCCTTACAAAAAATATTTCTTACGCACATCCCAAAAAAAATATATCTAAATACAAGTCAAAAATCCATTTGTGCTTCATAAATCTAAACTACCTGGTTAGATTACGCTCGAGAATCGCGACAGGCAATTTGTCATGAGACCGCTCGAGCGAAACACTCCCGTAGTACCCTTTCCGCGATTTTCAAATTTGTTATTGTTCCGCTGTATGATTTGCCTATTTCGTGCTTTGTTGTTAAGAAATTGTTATAAGAATATTCGTTGGAGTGAAATAAGTAGCTTTGTATGTGGGATTTTGGTTTGAGGAGTTCATGGGTGTTTTGTGTTGATGTTTTTGCAAATTCGCAATTTTTGGGTTAATATTAAATATTTTCGAGCTGGCTAATATTATAAATATGAAAGTTCTAAAATCCTTGTTCCACTTTAACTCAAAAAAAAAATAATTGTTTAGATAATAGTAATATAGCTTATATTTTGGAATAACACATTGGCTATGTATATAAATATTTATAATGTTTATATACATAGCCAAAATTAGAATATTGAAATTTGGCATGGCAACTTATCTAAGGTTAAAAAGTGTAAAGGAGTATTAATAGACGATTTCTTAAAAAAATTAAATTTAAATTCACATAGGTATACATATATTATCATTATTTGTAATAATCTTAATAAGATGCACTACAATGAATATCTCAAAAAAAAACTCTGAAAAGAACCTAAAATTTCATAGAAATAACAAAGGAAAAGGCATATTATTTTGCATATAAAATTTTTATATTACGAAAAAATTTTTTACTTAATCAAAGGTGCGTCGAGGCGGAAACAGTCTCTACCGGATGCCTTTTACCGGGCGGCTTGTCTTTGAGCGGCGAGATCTGTGACGTGGCAATAGGGTGACAATGATTTTGTATTTTATATTAATTATGACTGTAATGGCTAATGGAAATTACTTAGTGTAGTGTAGTACTGTATGACACATTCTAATTGTCAAGTAACTGACCGCAGGTACAGTCCGTAATGTCTGAGGTTATAGGTTAACCTTCAAAAAATGGACTATCGAATACAGAAATATATTTTCAATTCGAACCAGTAGTGTCTGAGCAATTTAGTGTATTTATTAAAATATTTTTTAATAAAAATAAATATATTATGTTCATTGTTCTGGTAAAAGAAAACGCCACGCCACTGAATTCTGAACTTGGACTTTGATTTGGACTTGGATTTAGGGCGAAAATTGTAGCGTTATTACGTGAAAATGGTTTTAATCTCTCCTATAGATCCCAAACGCAAGATATTCACTTACCCCTTATATACAACAATCAGTGAGTGGCATAACTCTACTTTCTACTTGCCTACCTTACTATTCACAAAAGGATTGTCAAGCTAAAAAAATACATTCTTTTAGTATTTCTTCCATGGTCACTCTATCCCAGTCTATGCGTCGCATAAACAATTACATGGGAAATGAAAGCTTTCCTTCCCAAGGGAAACTTTTGTGACTGATCAGTTGTTTGAGACGTATTAATGATGGTTTCTGTTTTTGTTTGTGTTCATCTTTTTCGACTTTGATCATTGTTCTGGTAGAGTAAACGATAATTGATAAAAAGTGTAAGGTACTTAGGTTTATTAAAATAAAAATATGGCATAGTATGCAATAGTGTAGTAATAAATATTATATTATAAATAATAATTGTAATCTTTTATATTACATATGAAAAAAATTAACGTATCAGGATTCGAACTCGCACCTCTTGAAAACCGTCGATGTTATATGATATTCAAGAGGCTATTTATTTCCTTAGTGTGTACATAAAACTAAATAAAAATGATAAAACATGTTAAAATATGTGTAAGAGAAGCCTTTAAACCTAGGAACCAGCACGTAGAGCCTTCTACGGGCTTCGTAGCAAATGTTTGGTCTCAATAAAAGTATTTTAAGAAGTCTTACAACTAAAAAAAAATGTAATGTATTTGCTTATACTTATAAACTGACTTATTATTTAGAAATAGTGAAGTACTGAAATACTCTTAAAAGATGTAAAATATATATTTTTTATGTATAAATACTTCCAATCAGGCCGCAAGTGGCGCATCTCCTTCTAATAAGACATTATATGGCTTTAAACCCTACACAAGGTCTCGAATTCGGGCAATATTATCAAAGAACAAACAAAAATGGCTTCTAAATAGAATTAAAACTTATAATAATTTTATATAACTTAACTTAATCGTAAATTAAGCATAATAAACTCAATAAAGAAAGGTATATAAAGGGAAATTGAAGTTACACGCTTCCGCCCGACGGATAATGGACTATAGATAAGTTGGTGGACTATAATAATATTGAGCTTTCATGAGATTGGAGCTCGAATATCAGTACGAGTGACTAAAGTATAATATAAATGTTTTTATTTATTTTATGTATTATTTTATTCTTCGTCCGTTTTGAGTAACGAAACTTAGTGCCGCTTCTCTATTGTTTCTAAAGGAAATGAAAAAAAATGTCATCGTTCCGAGTGGAAAACGAACTTATAACCTTTTCGGTGATGTGGTCGTGGCGCAGCTGCTTAGCGTTTGATTATAAACGTGCCGATCATGGGTTCGATTCCCATTCGGGGGAACATTCCTCTCTCAATGAATATTAAAATATTATCTCGACTTACCTTGCCAAATACAGAATATAGAGTGAATTTAAACAAAATAATAAATAATTTCATCAACCAACACATTTTCCTATAAACACGTACGTACATAACACATAGGGAATAAATAAATAACATTACCACCTGAAATAAAAGGAGAGTAAAGGTCGGTCCCCAAAAAGTAGTTAATCGCGTTTAGAGACCGCCCCCGAGCACGAATGGCTTCATTTACGATTTTTATTTCCGGTTAGTGAGGTAAATATTATCTTATCGTATATAATAAAAATAATAATATATTATTATAATGCTTATATGATTTTAGTATTATTTTTTTTTTAATTTCACCTGTATCTCATTAAGAACTGAATAGTCAGAATGAACTTAGTGTTAAAAGTGGGTTTGATTCCTACTCTGACTAAAGTAATACATAATATTTTCATTTCTTCGCTCTGATAACCAGGTAAAGCGCGGCGTTGAGTTACACCACTCAACATGTAACACAAGATACTAACGAAAGTGGAGAACAGCATAAAGAATAGAGTTTCTTAACACTAGGTTACCAGGTTCCTGCCTATTCTTCTATATGAGGGATACAGCGTGAACCTAAATATTTCAACCCCAGTAGGTACATCACTAGTTGTAATAAGCGCTATCGGTGTATTGAGATTAACTCGCCTTTATAGCTCAGGTTAGTGTACATTAAATTTAACGATTCTACTTCATTGGTCTATTGCTCTAAATTGGATCAGACAATGACGCGAAAGCCAGTTCAAATGTTTATTTTATTTTCTAGAGAATAAAGAGAGAAGAGAAAAACAAAGCTGTAAGTCGATCGGTAATTAAGGATAATGATTCTATTTACGTTTGTGTTGTTTTCGTTTATTATTTTTTAATGATAGCTCAGACTGTTTTAGATGTTTTGGATATTTTTGTTCCCTCTCTTAATACATTTTTTAAATTGTTATATGTAACAGAGTAGACAGAAGGATTGTAGTGTTTCTCATTGATTCATAAGGATTGAACTTAAAATCATCGCTTCAGCTATTCAGCAATGACCCAACATTTTAATGTCTATAAATTCCTTGAGCACCTTGCCACTAGATTGCCTCTGTTAACCGCCTAATATACGTAAAAGTAAGTTCACATGAAAGTTATTTCTAATTTCTAGAAAATATATAATGTCGTATAAATTTAACTTACTTTTTAATTTTTTATAGTATTTAATAAAAATATTTCAATAATGTATATACCAGTAGGTATATGTTAAAGCAAGATATTATTCCTTTCCCGTATATCTAGTAGGCAGTAGGCAGAGGAAACCTAGCGTTAAGACTCTCTGTATCCTATTTTCTCCTTCACACCACATTGAGCTATTAAACTCAACCCACCCACTAGTAATAAATAGTACGAGGAAGTAAAGGTACGTACATTCACCTGAATGGAAATCTATGAAACAATGGGTTTACAATCCTTCACACCAGGACAGCCTAAATTCCTTTTAATTTCAAAATATTTCGCAATAAACCAAAATAATTTATGGTAACAGAGCTGACCGAAATCATCAAACCAGCTTCTAACTTTTAATAGATCCTTAACCAAATCTCATCTCATCCTTTAACCCGTGACGAAATTACGTAAGTCTTTTAGCAGTAAAATCGCTCATAAAGACTATTTTATAATGGCATCGTAAAACTGACTTCAATTGGATAAGGGCGGTCCCCGGGGGCACTTTTTCTAATTTTACGATTTGCTATTGTGTCGTTTGTGAAAAAATATACGATGCACCTGAGTTTTACATATTATTAGCGGAAAACTCTCTGTTTAATTAAAATAATGTTTCCCTTATAAATGGTTAAGGTAAACGTGACATGGGTTCAATTGTAACGAAGAAGAAGAAGAAAAGAAGAACAAAATCTATGTTGAATTCCGCCCTACACTAATGGGGGGAATATGTGCTTTCTGCATACCCTAAGTTATATTAGGCTATAGATAATAATAATCCTATAAAAGATATATTTATAACATAAAATATATATAGAAATTCAATAAAAAACCTAACACATAATTACTGTGGTCAACCAACCCATAGTTTCCGGACCATTTTTAATCAAGACCAACTCGATTGAGTTCTAGTCAAGCGATTAATTAGTCGCAGAACACTAGGGGTCTATTTTGATTACTTTGATAATTGTTTTTTAACCTACGTATGTGAAACGTCACCCGAAAACAAATAAGGGGTTGGTTCTGTTAAAACTGTTATGCAAAATAAATAATGATTGGAGAAACCTTAAGCTTTGTTTGGTCAGATCACAAAAATATATTTTTTTAACTTCGCACTGTATTCCATAGTATGGCGTAGTAGGTAAAAGCTATTTTCTGCCCAATTTTGTAGATTTGGCAGAATTTAACGCCGCGAAACTTAAAACAATCTGGATCAACCCATTTCGCGAATTGACAAGGTGGAGCGTTGAGTTCCACCTGCCTCCATAGTTGAATTTCGAGCGTAGGTCAGAGTGTTTTGACACTAAGTTCTTTCTAGGTGAAGGTGAAATAAACAAAAAGTGAAAAAAACAAAACATACAGACGATAAAATTGATCTTATTCGACAATTTTATATAGACAACGCTGTGCAATAACTTTCATCATTCATTGCGAATATATGGAAAGACGACTATAAAAGGGGTATTCTATCAAATCCATACAAACAATAGATATAAAACAAGCCAAGTGGAACACCCTTTGAACGATTCAGCACTCGTCACGCCTGTCAAGCATACAGGGTGTTTGGTTTCTGCTATTTTAAAGAGAAAATTCATATTTTTTATTTAATGTGTAGTAAATTCTCTTTTTTCTTTATTATCATCGTGATGGCAAGCAAAGTTTAATGGTAAAAAGCGTAGACTTTCCACATAATTAATATAAAAAACAATAGTTTACGATACTTGAAACTACTCCATATTTTTTTTACTTAATCTTGAATTTAAGTATAAAATAAATTTTCTTGTTATTAAAGATGACGAAATCCTTGTTATATTTTTTTTACTTCATGCTGCACAGTAGAAAAGGTAGAGAGAAACTAGTGTTAAGGCACTCCGTTCCCAATTTTCCGTCGTCTTCTGAAGGCACTTACGTGTTGAGTGGCGGAACTTAACGCCACTCGATAAAATAGATCCAAATCGAAGATAATAGAAATATTAAATATTTCATTGCCTCGAGTGGGAATCGAAACCACAAAACAGAAACAGTTATTAATATTGAAATTTATTATTCTAAACTTGTAGACACACGCTGTGTACGCCATCAATGACACGTAACTTGATGTCCAGAGAGGAATCAATCAATCCTTTCCACTGACACCTGAGCCAAGTCAAAATACCTCACCATCCTCCCACATGTATGAAACATTGTAGAATAGGTATCTACTAATAATATTGGTTTTTAATATATTAGGTATAGAATTTAATATCGGAAATGCATTGAATACATTTTATACAGTAAAAAAACTTTAAATAACCGAGCATTAACTTTTTTTTAGTTTTACGCTGTTTCCCACGTAAAGCAAGGTAGGCAGAGGGAACCTGGGAAACTAGTAAGAGACTTCTGTTAAGACACTTCCGTTCCGCACTTTCCAACGAATTCTAGAGACATTGGTTGTTGAGTGGCAGAACATCACATTATATCATCAATATATTTTTACCCTCCAATATTTAGTCTTGGCTGGAAATCGAATCGACGATATAAAAGTCACGGAAACAAGAGATTTTTAATAACATTAAATTTNTTTAACGCCGCGAAACTTAAAACAATCTGGATCAACCCATTTCGCGAATTGACAAGGTGGAGCGTTGAGTTCCACCTGCCTCCATAGTTGAATTTCGAGCGTAGGTCAGAGTGTTTTGACACTAAGTTCTTTCTAGGTGAAGGTGAAATAAACAAAAAGTGAAAAAACAAAACATACAGACAATAAAATTGATCTTATTCGACAATTTTATATACACTGCTGTGCAATAACTTTCATCATTCATTGCGAATATATGGAAAGACGACTATAAAAGGGGTATTCTATCAAATCCATACAAACAATAGATATAAAACAAGTCAAGTGGAACACCCTTTGAACGATTCAGCACTCGTCACGCCTGTCAAGCGTACAGGGTGTTTGGTTTCTGCTATTTTAAAGAGAAAAATCATATTTTTTATTTAATGTGTAGTAAATTCTCTTTTTTCTTTATTATCATCGTGATGGCAAGCAAAGTTTAATGGTAAAAGCGTAGACTTTCCACATAATTAATAGAAAAAACAATAGTTTACGATACTTGAAACTAGTCCATATTATTTTTACTTAATCTTTAATTTAAGTATAAAATTAAAATTTCTTGTTATTAAGATGACGAAATCCTTGTTATATTTTTTTTGCACAGTAGGCAGAGATAAACTAATGTTAAGAGACTCCGTTCCCAATTTTCCGTCGATTTCTGGAGCCATTTCGTGTTGAGTGGCGGAACTCAACGCCACGCTTTTGCATCGAAACTAGATCGAAGAGAAGGGAAAAATTAAATATTTCATTTCCTCGAGTGGGAATCGAACCCACAACCGTTATTAATATTGAAATTTATTATTTCAAAGTTGTAGACACACGCTGTGTACGCCATCAATGACACGTAACTTGATGTCCAGAGAGGAATCAATCAATCCTTTCCACTGACACCTGAGCCAAGTCAAAATACCCCACCATCCCCCCCACATGTATGAAACATTGTAGAATAGGTACTGATATTATTGTTTAATAATATATTATGTATAGTATTAAATGTCGAAAATGCATTGAATATATTTTATACAATAAAAAAACTTTAAATAAACGAGCATTAACTTTTTTTTTTTAGTTTCAGGTTGTTTCCCACGCACAGCAAGGTAGGCAGAGGGAACCTGGGAAACTAGTGTTAAGAGACTTCCTGTTAAGACACTTCCGTTCCCCACTTTCCAACGAATTCTGGAGACATTGACTTGTTGAGTGGCAGCATGACGTTATATGATTAATATAATTTTGTCCTCCAATATTTAGTCTTGGGTTGAAATAGAATCTACGATATAGAAGTCACTGAAACAAGAGTTTTAATAACAATTAAATTCATTCAGGATTGGGGACGGCTTTCAGCAAACCTTACTTGTTACCTTGTTACCTCTTTTTTACGTTTTCTATATATATAAAAGGAAATATTTTCACTGACTGAAGTAAGATGCACACACAGCCGTAACCGCTGATGGTAGAATCGTGTTTATTTTCATAATCTGGACTTCCACTAAGAAGGGATTTTGAAGAATTTTAACCTTAACGAATGAAATAGGAGTTGAAAGCTTGTATGGATTTTTTTTAAATCGGCACAGTTTTTTATGAAATTTGAAATTCAGAGATTCTTAAAATTATTTCATTGAACACGTATTTCATGGTTTATTAGACTTCACTTCTAAGGGTCCAAATAAGCAGGCGAAGCTGTGCACATCCGCTAGTCTATTATAAAAGTAACACAATTTATTACTAAAGAAAAATATTAAATTAGCTTTCTTTGTTTTATTGGTCAGTATCGTGCTTATGGTGGCGTGAGGGAACACAGTTTGTTACCATCCAGACGTTAAGTAATTTAGTTTACGAGCTATCGCACTTTAAACTTACCTACAGTTTGAATCATAGTCTTAATAATAAACGTTCAGTTTGAACTTACATTTAAAATGAATTGGATAATTGCTGACTTTGAGTGGTCACTTGACGTAATTCTCCTGAGTCACTTTAATAAAACAAAAAAATACCTATGTTTTGCGGCAAATGAAAGAAATTAGTATTATTTTTTTATAATTTTAGTGTTCTTTTCTATCTATATAGAAATAAGTGTTCTTTTTTATTATTTTGACAAATTTACATCTAAATATTTTACACATATTTTCTTATTTTCGTTTCTTGCTAGTGAAGCGTTGAACCTGACGTGTATGCTTTTGAAGGGCCCTACGTCCAGTATTGGATGGAGAAAAGCTGATGGTGCTGGTGATGATGAGTAACTTACCAATGATGAAGAGATTATATAATATTATAATACATTTTAGTGTATTTATTTTAGTAAATTACATGACAGAAAAATATATAATAATTCTCTTAGATTTTCAGGGTCTTTGAAATGGAGGCGGTATTACTTCTTTAGTGGGCCTATCACAAATTCTTGGTGGCCGCTGATATCCTCGAAGGTTTGTTAGGAAATCATGGATTGGGGCAAGTCGTTCTGATGATATTCCCTGTAATATTTTAATTTATATAAGTATAGTATAATAGATAGATAGAGCCTATTAATACACTTTGAACGCCTACTTGATGCGTTGACTTTCAAAGTTCTTTTACCAAGGCGGAGAAATAAAAATAATTTAGTTATTTATTTATATCTTCTTCATTAAGAAATTATTTGAATAAGAAAATAGTTTTAAAATTATAGCTTACCTCCGTTCGTCGGTAAATGACAGCTGAAATTAGCCTGCCCCATAGTACTTGTATCAAATAAGGTCCAAATTCATCATCTGCTTCTATCAAGTGTAATTGCATACCAGTGCCCAGAGCTTCAGCATCAGCTAAAAATTAATACAATGCATATTTTTGTATCAAATAAGAAAAATAATAATTAATTATGCAATATTTATGATTAAAATAATAGAATATTTAATTTTTTCGAGTGGGAATGGAACCCATAACCTGTCGCTTTTACTATAGCACACTTGTACCCCTGCACTACGCCATTTTAATAAATAATAGTCCATTAAAATTTTATACCACTTACCTATCCTTGAATTATCAGTTTCTAAGGAAAACAGCTGCTTAAAACATCCATTCACACCAGGAACAGCTTTCGACCAGATATCAAAAGGTTTCTCAGACTGATATCGCTGACGTATTATAGTGCCTTTGATTCTATTTATTAGCTCTTGACTTGGGGATTCGAATTTTCTGCTTACCAGCCATCTTAGACCAGCCTTTAAATTTAAATAATATTATTAATATTTTTAATAAACTTCACGCTGTATCCCGCTTGTAGCAGGATAGGCAGAACAGAGCTATTGGTGAAACACTCCGTTTCTCACTTTTCGTCCCATTTCTGAGATATTGTGTAACCAGTGGCAGACCTCAACGCCATATTTTCTTTTATTACCAAATCAAACAAATGATAATGTTTTAATAATTCGAGTAGGATCGAACCCTCAACCGCCATGTTTGTTATGTTTGATGATGTGCCTCTATGATAGATATTTAACATTAACTGTTTTATTTTTTGATTTTTTAAACGCGATAGTTATTGGTTCGTGGGTTCTCCACGGGTTCTCCACAAATTCGGCGAAAAGAGGGAAACGGAAGTGTCTTAATGGGATTGGATTTTGATATATTGGAAATAATTAGTAAAAATAATATGATTCATTTGGTTCAAAAATTACGTAATTGTACTTTTTTTTACCAAATAAGTTAAATATGTCAAGTATCCAAAAAGATTAATTACAAACTTCGATCAAAAAGTGCAAATATATCGTTGTTGCAAAAAATAAGAGAGAAGATAAAAATTATAACCTCACCTCATCAGTTTCACTAACGTCCATCTTATAGCAGGATATCTGTCTCAACCTTGGAAATCCTTTATCCGGGACCAAGGCCACTACGAACCAAGTTCCTATAATATCAGTAATATTATAATTAGCCTGATATCCATTGCATTGCTGTAGTACTTTATCATTCTCTCCTTGAGTCACAGAACTAGCAAAATATATTATATACAAGAGAATGAAGAACGGTGTCATGATGCTGAGACTTCCTTTCGAGGAGTGGACGCGAGTTAGAACCCTTCTGTTTGTCTTAATTGGATAGATTTGTGAATGTATAGAAGTGGCACTGACAAGAAAATGTAGAACCTTAGCTCTGGAAAGATAGACCGCGGTGTTAAGTAACCTCTCAGTTTCGAATCTAGGTGAAAAGGAGAACAGGATGTCTTGTCGTCTTCTTGTCTATGTTCTCTTGAAAAAATAAAGCGTAAAACTACTATAAAAGGTGTGGATCATATTGTTTTAACGTCAAAATATTTATCACATTCTATAATAATAAAAATACAATATATTAAACTGAGTGCCTTAACACTAGGTTTCCTATCCCTACTTAGCTAATATATAGGACGAATATACTGAATAAATATTTATTTATTAGGACAGATTTTTACCGTTTGTGCTGTCTATATATTTCAATGTATTACAAAGTTGAAGTACAAAATTAGGTGTGATGATTTGTCTTGAATAGGATAATTTACAATTTGCACTCGACTCGACAGTGTGCACTACTCCAGAATCTTGATACATTGAAGTATTAATAGACATTAAAATATAGATAAAATTAGTAAAAAAATAGATTTTGAAAAGATTGCAAAATTAACTTTTTGTACGCAGAGGGAATCTGGAAACCTGAGGAAGTTAAAACACTCCGTTTTCATTAATACATTTTCGTTCTCCACTCTCTGCCGAAGTGCTTTCAAAAAATCTATACGTATCTATTCTATTCTATCTATTCCGTTAAGTAAAAAAAACAATATTATAATCCAAATATATTCCAAAAGATTGTCAGGTATTAATAAATTGGAAAAATTTTCCCCATCCTCGGTTTCCATCCCATTGATTTACCCATTAAACAATACCCACCGGACCCACGGACACTTCGCAAATATATTCAAAATGTCGTTCCTCTTAAAAATATTCGCCATTACGTCTCTTAATCCATTCGAAGACAGAATATTCGTCTTTCTTAGCGAAAATAAGGTCATTGTTTAAAAAGTCAAAACCTACATACATTTAGTTGAACAAAGGCAGTAAAAACGGTTTATGGACTTGTTATTGCCGTCCCAACGGACAGGTTGAGTGGTATATGTTAGTAGCTGATGGCATTCAGTGCATAATATTATAATAATCGATATAACCAGTGAATATGGGAAAAATCATTCATTATATTTCATCAACATTTTGGTAGAAGAGGGAACCTAGATACTCGGTTCCCCACTTTCCACTCATTTTTTAAGTTTGTGTTTTTAAGAGTGATTTAACTTTCAGTAGAAAAATACTTTAAATATAAAATAATTCTCATAAGTATCTTTTCGTTTACTTTTTAATTAATCAATCAAATCAATATCGCTTACCTCAAAGAAAATCATCATCAAGTATATGAAGTTTTTTTGTGTTTTGTAAAAGAAATAAANAATCCATTCGAAGACAGAATATTCGTCTTTCTTAGCGAAAATAAGGTCATTGTTTAAAAAGTCAAAACCTACATACATTTAGTTGAACAAAGGCAGTAAAAACGGTTTATGGACTTGTTATTGCCGTCCCAACGGACAGGTTGAGTGGTATATGTTAGTAGCTGATGGCATTCAGTGCATAATATTATAATAATCGATATAACCAGTGAATATGGGAAAAATCATTCATTATATTTCATCAACATTTTGGTAGAAGAGGGAACCTAGATACTCGGTTCCCCACTTTCCACTCATTTTTTAAGTTTGTGTTTTTAAGAGTGATTTAACTTTCAGTACAAAAATACTTTAAATATAAAATAATTCTCATAAGTACCTTCTCGTTTACTTTTTAATTAATCAATCAAATCAATATCGCTTACCTCAAAGAAAATCATCATCAAGAAGTATTTTATATGAAGTTTTTTTGTGTTTTGTAAAAGAAATAAAAGATAAGATAATCATATTTCATATGCCATTGGCTTTCGAGAGAAAAATCATCATATGAGACAGGAACATAAATTTTTGTTCCATTTTATATGTTAATTATTTGTTAGAAATATACACAGAGTAGAAAATTTTGTTATTTTTTTTTACTTCAAAACATCGCTTCAGCTCGTGCCCTAAATATTTTTAAACAACGAAACGATAGAAACAGATTTTAATGCATCCTATGAAAATCTTCATTCGGAGAGATCTCCCTTTGAATTTTAATATAAAATACGAATCGGGACTTTATTAGCGTTGAATGAAATGCTAATAAATTTGAAAATACTTTTTATGTAAAATCCGTTTGAGAATAATGTGTTTTGAAGCAATGAAAAATAATAAGTAAAAGGGAGTTATGCCGTTATATTGTTCTTACAGCTAAGAAAAGTTGTTTTTTTTGGATTAGGATTTAGGAAGGAAGGAAGGATTGGCTACTTCATAAAAAAAAGTTATATGATCGCTTTTTTGTATATCTGTTCGTCTGTCAATAGCAAGATCTCATGAAATCAGGAATGTACCGATCTGAAATTAGTATCAAATATTTAGATCCGCGGTCTCTTGAAGCACAGAAAAGAAAAATTCTGCTTTCTCAGGTTCCCGCTGTGTACCATGCTTTATGGAGGATACAGCATGAAGCATAAAAAATTGAAAAATGAAAAATAATAAAAATATTTTAAATTATTTTCAGATATTAGAAATATTTTAAAATAAAAATCAGTAGTCAGTCATTAATTAATCTTACCCTTTCACGAGCCGTTAGCGACAGAAAATAAAAGGTTTCAACTCGAATTCTCAGCCTCATTAACTTCGAACATTCATGAAAAATATCATTATAACCCTTTCTACTTTAATTTGATTAAATATCATAATATACAAACTAGGTTTCCTCTGCTAAATGGTACAAATTTATTTATTTTAGTACATAAAAAGATTTATCGCTTCTTCAAATCGATTTCTGGAGGCATTGCGTGTTGAGTGGCGGATTTTAACGCCGCCCTTTCCTCGACTCCAGGGCGAAGAAATGAAAATATAAATTTAAATAAAGATTTCATTTTCACGAGTGGGGATAGAACCTCGTCTGACCTCTTAGAATATCATGTATAACGGTTAGTTTAAAATGAGTGAAGCCACGGCTAAAAGCTAGCTTTCATATATGGTCAAAACGACAATATTCCGTCAATTCAATCAGTTTCAATAGGTTCCAGTAGTAGGCCTCGCCGCAACAGTAGGTCCCCTCGTTACGGCATGTATTACAGCGCCATGTCGACAGCGATCGTAAAACTTTATGAACTTACGCCCTCTTGAACTATCTGTGACAATCAAAAAGGATATAGAGTAATATTTTAGGTGTAGGTTCAAACTAAGCATTTCATTAGTTTTTATTAAAAAAATATTAAGGTTCGGATCGAACTCCCAACCACCGTTTACAGTCATATTTTGAGCCTCTGTGCCACAACTGCCTTCAATATAGATATAGCTATAATAATAAGATAAAAAATGTACGGACCAAGTGTCTATAGTGTTCATTAATAAAAGAAACTAAGCATTTTTTAGTATTTTGTTAGGCTTTGTAAAGTACGTAGTAGAAAACGAATAAAGATTAATATAATTATAACCTAGCTGAGAATCGAACTCACAACCTCGTGTATAGTTACTTATAGACTCTGAGTCTGTAAGATCTGTAATCTTCAAATTGTACCTCAGTACTATAATACTAAAGTATAAAATAATATTTATTTAATATCTTCTGTTTCACATTACTCTGTAACACCAGGATAGATATTTCAATAACGACATCCGATACGTGATTGCTTGAAGATGTTCTACATAGCGCTGCTAAGTGACAGACTGACTCGACGATTTATATGAATATGTCTTAGAAATGAATAAAAACACTAGAAAATCAAAAACTATATATAAAAATAGGTAGATGGAATCTAGTGTTCAAATATTCTGTTCTCCTTTCCTGCTGAATTTTTATTAAATGCTATCCTAGTGTTAACACTCCATCCCCCATTTTCCGTTGTATTTTCAAGGCGTTGCGTGTTGAGTGGCGTAATTCGATGCCACACTTTCTCCCAAAGCGAAGAAAAAGTAAATTATAATAATTCATTTCAATTCATTCATTTTTAGCATAAAGGGAATAGAACTCACACCTCTTGAATACCGTTTAAGCGGCATAGATTATTTCTGTTTTCTTCAATACCTTTCTAACCTTAGTGAGTAATGAAAGTGTTAAGGCACTCTGTTCGCCACTTTCCGCCCACTTTTCGAGACATTTCGTGTTATTACGAATAGCGTAAATCAACGTTGCACTTATCTACTAGAAACTCTGATGAGTGCGACTTTTCCTACTGGGAAAATAGAAATAATTTTAAATTCAATCCATCCGAGTGGGCAATAACTAAAACAGATAGAAAATACATTTATTAATGAATTTCGTCTAAAATATATAAAATATAAGATTCTAAAGCATACAATAATTTAAAACATGATATCCACAATATAAAAGATCTAATACTTAAATGCAAGACGGAAGCCGCTTACCGCCGCGCCCTGACGTTTGCAAATGGCATCACATGACGTGGAAGTGATAGTTGCATTACGTTAGTTCACACCCAGTTTATTAAACCCAGTTTGTTATATTTTAGAACGTGGATATGCAAGTCTAGGTTAGGGTGTGTGCAGATATGTTGGTTATTTTAACTGGGTAGGTAGAGGGAACCTGGTGTCAACACTCCCTTCCATATTTTCTGAAGAACTTTCGATACATTGCATGTCGCCGCTCTTGCGTGGTTCCAGATTAATAGATAATAATTCATTTTCTCTATTGGGATTGGAACCCACAATCGTCGAATTCAGGCACAAGCTTTATCACTGTACCATGAAGGAAATGTGTAATAATATAAAGAAAATGTAAAAAATGATGAGGCCTCAGACTGCAAACACGACGGTTGTGAATTTGATTCCCGCTCAGGCGATGAATTAAATTCATATTCTTGCTCTGGTAATAAAACAGTTCGCAGATATGAGCTCCACTACTTAACACACAATGTCTCGAAAGTTGGACGGAAAATGGGGAATGGAGAATATTTAACTGTATTATAAAACGTGAGTATGCAACGCTTGGTTAAGATGCATGTAGTAAATTTTAAAATAGAGGTCGTCGTTGTGAATTAAAAAATGTCTGACTGTAGGCGCGATGGCTATGGGTTCGATTTTCACTCGGGGGAAATATTTTCATTCCCTATATTTGATAAAAAAAAAACAAAACGCGGCATTAATTTGTGCCATGTTAAAACAAATTGGACGAGAAACATAGAACAGAGTGTCTTAACACTAGGTTCCCTATATCTACACAGACAGACTACTAGACACTATATTATTCTATTTTTTAATTATACCATATAATAAAAATAGTATTTTACAGCTCTACGTTATAAAATTTGCAAATTTAATAAATAAAATATCTCTCATGTGAACTCACCTTAACACCGAGTAACCGCATGCATGCACTGATATATCGTCAGAACAATTTTTCATTTAAGAAGATTAACAACATGTTATTGCAATCTACAGACAGACACTATAATGGGGTCACTAAACTGAATGTAGAGTAAGAACTATGAAAGTTAAGTTTTGTTACTCAAGCGAAAGAGCCCTAGATTTCGAGATCTTAAAGAAAATATATTATTAGAAAATGAAATATTTAGTATTATTTTCATTTTCTAGCTCTGGTAACGAGGGTAAGTCCGGTGTTGAGTGGTGCCACTTAATATGCAATACCTGCAAAATATGGCCGAATGTAAGGAACGGAAGTGTCTTAAGTAGTGGGTACGTAGTGTCTCGACATAGGGTTACAAGGTTTTTTAAAAACCATTATTTTTTGCCTATTTTTAAACCTTTTACTGCAAAAAAGAAGAGGAAATCAAAAAACCCTTTGAAAATCACCCAAAACTAACTAGCTGTTAAGGAAACGATTAAAAATTCAATCTCTAAGTGCGGAGGAGCCCTTTGAGAAGTCAGGTGTAAAATGGAAGTGTCTGCGTTTGTCGTCTAATTATTGAATTAAGCCCTCCACGGTGGAGACGGAGAGATTATCTTTGAAGACTTGGTTAGTTACTCTGTTGAAATTTAATTGGTTAATGAGTGAAGTTAAAATCTATCGATTTTGGTTTTAGGTTTGAGTTGGAATAGCAAATTTTGGTAAATTTATATGGTATTATACTTTTGTTAGAAAATGTTATAGATATATTGTTGATACAACTTTTGTATAGCATATCTAACTTTTCAATCCTATATAATAAAAAATTAAAGTATTAAATGAAATTTAGAAAAATTATAATTTTGCTCTCATACCACAGTGGCCATTAACGAAGCAATATCTTCAAAATTTTGCTGAATTTAGGAACTGTGTCTCTTAAAATTAGGTCTCTAGGATAAAACTAAAAGAATACTTTTAAATAATAACACAAACGTCCCTGAAATTAAATTATCTTTTATACTTATGTAAACAAATTTCGTGGCAGGATGTCACCAATTACCTACTGCCTGCATGACGAATCTCAAGAATCCCACGAGAATTAGGTCGAGCATCAATGAAACATTCAAATTGTAGTATAAGATAAGAAGTATTCTAATCTAGGCTATTACAATAATTCAAAAGATATTTACTTTTTTGACAGAAGCCACCATGATGTAGATAAGTATGCATTATGGATGTACTCGTACAAGTGATGGTGGTGTCGATAAATTAAATTAGTTTAATTTTCCCGCACTGTTAAGACAAAGTGCGGCGTTAAGTTCCACCACTCAAAATGCAATGTCTCAAATTTAGGTAGAAGGCGAGAAACAGAGTAGACATTAAGTTGCTTAGCCTGCTATAAATAAATGTAGAGATATTATATTTTAATATAATAAGATTTGAGGGCTAGTCGTGGCGAGTACAAAGTGTGATTGTCAATGCGACAGGGTTCGATATCCACTCGAGGATTTTTTTTATTTCCATTTTCTTTGCTCTGGTAACAAGGCAAATCGCGGCGTTGAATTCCGCCACTCAACACGCAATGTGGAACGAAAAATGTGGAACGGAGTTTTACCTAAAAAAGCGACGTTAAATGTGTTTATACAATTTTTCACTGCAGTTGTAATTTCAAAAGTACAACTGTAGTATAAAGTAGTAATATCTAGTAGGAAATCTAGTTTTTCTAGTTTATTACAGCGCACCAAAATAAAACACGCTTGGAGAATTGTTAATTCTGAACTCAGCATTTTTGATTATGTTTAGTGTTAAAGGCTGTTGTGACAATGGAATATTATTTTTATATATTGTTTTTTTAGCTTCACGATAATATCCCGCTCACAGCAGGGGAGGCAGAGGAGACCTGGGAACCTAGTGATAAGACACTCCTTTCTCCTCGTTTCCCCAAGTGGGAATCGAATTCGCAACCTGTCGCGTTACAGTAGTTTTTTTCTAACGTAAGTTTGATGCTAGCCCTACTGGCTTTTGCAGCGCCACCGAGTGGGTTTGGAAGAGGATACTGTATCCTTGAAAAATTGCCAGCACTATGTAGCTTGTAAGGATGCTGATGGCGGTAAGAGCGTCCTTTACGGGATTTGAACCTCGACTTGCAACCGTCGAGCGGACTGGCGTACCAGGACTGACTTCCACCAGCTTGTATAATTGCAATTGAACTGACTGTACCCCAATCCTTACCCCACTCCTAAAAGCGGGCCGCATTAGCCGTAAACCCAGCAGAGATACAACGGTTATAAAATATTTTAATTATATTTTATCACCACTAAAACCGTGTAAATGAAAAACTGTTCCTTTACTTTATGAAATCGTAAAAAACTTGTCCTTTCTATGCGGATTCGCGTTTTAATGTCATATTCTTTGCATTAATAGGTTTGCTTTGTTGGAGTCTCCATAATGACTTTAGTTTCAATTTTAACTGTATTATCCTTATACTGGTAGTAGTGGGGAATGGAATAAATTTTATTTTTTTTTATGTTAAGTAAAATTCTCTTTTTCTTTTAGGAGATATAGAACACATATAGACATAGCTTCATGCTATACCCGACATAACAGGGTAGGAAGACGGAACTTAGTGTTATGACACTTTGTCCCCATAAAGACTCCGTTCTACCCTTTCCGCCTCATTTTTCGAGTTTGTGGGTGAATGAAATATTCAATATTTTCATTTCTTTGCTCTGGTAACGAGGTAAAGTTCAACGTTGAGTTTCGTCACTCAAAACGCAATGCTTCAAAAATAACAGTGTGTTTTAACACTACGTTTCTCAGATTACCTCTACATTTGAAGGATACAGAATGAAACTAAAAAAAAGTACAAAATTAGTTTAATTTTTAAATAATGCTTATAAATGATATATAAACGTCGAAGGCAACCACAAACCGGTGACCAAACGACCCTTAACCGCAAGTGGCAAACCCTTACCCGTTCAATATTTATTACTTTTTTATTGACTTTTGCGTAAGTTATTTTTATTTCTATTAAGAATCAATTTAAAAAAAATATATAGATTATATAGAGAAGAATTACATACAGAAAGTTTAATATTATATATGGTTTAATATTATATAAGTTTAATATTATATATGGGTTGGCATGGTGTGTTGAGTGGCGGAATTTAAGGCCGCGCCTGGCCTCTACACAAGAGGAAAAAAATGGAAATATAAATTTCAACAAATTTATCATTTCCTCTGGTGGAGATCGAATCCACAACCAGCCACTTGCCCCTGCGATATAACATATATATTACAGACATTATATAACTTTCGTAAAGATCAAACCAAAATCTCTTTGAATACAGTATAGCTGGAAGCTTTCAAAGCTATTCGGCCAATTTGCCGTCAAGCCTCTTGAATTAGATGTCTCCAAGCTTTTTATTTCCTCAATCAAACGTCCAAGTGACGTGGAGTGGGATGGAACGACCTAATGAATTCTCTGCTTAGGTTTAACAGGGAAAGCTAATATATGTGTATGTGAAAATTCATTTTCTTTTATTATATAAACTATTTTGATAATTAAGTAAACAAATTTTTTCAATAATTTTCAAACATAGATTTAATTTTTTTGATTTGAAAGCTTATCTTTGTATGTGCTGTATCCAGCAAATAGTAGGGCAAGGGCAAATTATCTACTCTCTACTCTCTCTTTACTTTCTGTTCTATACATAGATACTCTTACGCTGGATAGAACCCAGTGGAGGCAAATCATCCGCTACAAACACAACCCTGATGCTAACCGTGGTCCTCAGATTTGATTGGAAATAAATATAAAAAGATATAATCAATAACAATTTATGTAAAGGTGGGTGTGGGTTGGATTCCAGAGAATGAAATATTTAATATTTTCAGTTTCTTGCTCTGGCAGGTAGACAAAGCGAGATGTTGAGTACCACAACTCTGCGGAAAATGGAAAACGGAGTGTCTAGACACTAGGCTTTCTCTGCCTATCCTTCTACGTGTGGGATACAGCGAGAAGCTGGACACAAAATATATAATTAATTTAAATAAACATTACTTACAACGTCTTACAGAAAAATCTCCGTACACCCTTCTCCTTTATATCCAAATCTCAAGGGTGGCAACTATATTACACAATGGGGGTCGCATTCCACAGATTATAGCGATGTACTCCTCATGAGCCGTTTACTGGCTCCTGGGTGAAAAAAATATAGGGAAACTGGAAGGAGTATGTTTTTTTTTATTTTCGATATGTAAATTGGTATTGTTTATTAATGAAAAATGTTTATTTGTTTCTCTTCTGATTCTTTGATAATAAAAGTCTATATTATATATTTGTTGAAAATTAATTCAATATTTTCTGGTCAGATACATTTTTTATATTGTGGGATATTTTAACATTTTTAAAATGTTATTTAACTATTAGGAAAGAAAAATATTTTTGAGATTTTTTAAAATATTTTAACGTAGCGGGATTTGAACCCGCACTTCTTACGAAATATATGTGTATTTGACATCGGTACTTATAATATATACAGAGCAAAAATTTACTTCATTGCATTTACTTTTTCGATTTTTTTTCGGATTATTATTTCGTTATAAAGAAAGATTAAACTATTACACTAAAATTTTAAATTATTATTCCGTAGTATTTGTATAATTAATATGCTAATAAAGAAACTATTAAATTGACAATTATTTATCAATTACAATAAATAAATAATTAATAATTTATCCAAATTTCCATAAGAATTCTCTATATCCACGACCATATGCCCTGTATTAGCCGGAGCCCGCAGGGTGTTGCAATTTGCTTCAATAATAGGAGTCTTGTCCTCTGCACTTACCGTTACAGAATTTATCGCGGGGGATCTCTCAAGTATTTGGTGGATCGTGACCATATATAAACATAACTGTGGAGTTTTCTTTTAAGATCCTATACAATGTTTTTATTGGAAATCTTTATTTTATTATTTTTATTTTTTAAGTAGTAGGTAAAGTTGGGTGAACAAATGTAATAAAAATTAAAAATTATTTTGATATGCATGCAGCAGAGGAAAAAGCTGCATTTAGATCTGCAGATTTGATCTGGAGTGGCTAGATCACATTTGTGTAATAAATTGTACATTTCATTTTTTTCGTTCAATTTCACTGAAAAAAAGCTGTATCCCACACATAGGGGGGTAGGTAGAGGGAACCTGAGAACCTAGTATTAATACACTCCGTTCCCAATAAGACATTACCATTCCCCAAGTTGCGCCGGGTTTAGGCGACAAAAATATAAAATATTCAATTTTCCCGATTGGAAATCGAACCCATCACCGTTATATTTACTGTTGTAATCCTACACCATAACTGCCTCTTAGTGCACTTTAAAAATTGAAATTAGACCATCAAGGCAACATACTCTACAATTTCTAATTAAAAGGGGGGAACAATACGTAATGGAAGTCTAATCTGGTTACATCGTCATCGACGTCGATGATTGCGCTGATGACTGCACGAGGAGCAGCAATAATCCTTTTAGTTGCGTCTGACGGAAAAACTAGTTAGATAGTTGATACTCTACTCGATTTTATAAATAATTCAATTTTACAAGAGC
>JAKRZM010001047.1:87679-105489 GCA_036379175.1 Heliconius cydno galanthus | reverse complement strand
CCCCCTAAGGGTGCAAATAAGGGGTTGAAAGTTTGTAGGGAAAAATCTTTAAATCGCCACCGATTTTTATAAAATTTGAAACTTAGACTCTTAAAAATATTTCATTGAGCACATGCTTCATGGGTTATTAGAATTCACCCTTAAATACGCAAGCGAAGCTGCGCGCGTCCGCTAGTTTCGTTATAAAGAAAGATTAAACTATTACACTAAAATTTTAAACTATTATTCGTAGCATTTGTATAATTAATATGCTAATAAAGAAACTATTAAATTGACAATTATTTATCAATTACAATAAATAAATAATTAATAATTTATCCAAATTTCCATAAGAACTCTCTATATCCACGACCATATGCCCTGTATTAGCCGGAGCCCGCAGGGTGTTGCAATTTGCTTCAATAATAGGGCTCTTGTCCTCTGCACTTACCGTTACAGAATTTATCGCGGGGATCTCTCAAGTATTTGGTGGATCGTGACCATATATAAACATAACTGTCGAGTTTTCTTTTAAGATTCTATACAATGTTTTTATTGGAAATCTTTATTTTATTATTTTTATTTTTTAAGTATTTGATAAAGTAGGATGGGAAAATGTAATAAAAATTTAAAATTATTTTGATATGTATGCAGAGGAAAAAGCTGCCTTATGTTTGATCTAGTGATATGGAGAGGCTAGATCATATTTGTGTGATAAATTGTACATTTCATTTTTTTCGTTCAGTTTCACTGAAAAATAGCTGTTTCCCACACACGGTAGGTAGAGGGAACCTCAGAACCTAGTATTAATACACTCCGTTCCCAATAAGACATTACCGTTCCCCAAGTTTCGCCGAGTTCAGGCGACATTGCGTTTTAGCAGAATTCAACGCCGGAATCTGCGTTGTTCCCAGAGCGAAGAAATAAAAATATAAAATATTTCATTTTCCCGATTGGAAATCGAACCCATCACCATTATATTTACTATTAGACGTTATAATCCTTCACCATAACTGCCTCTTAGTGCGATGTGCACTTTTAAAATTGAAATTAGACCATCAAGGCATCATACTCTACAATTTCTAATTAAAAGGGGGGAACAATACGTAATGGAAGTCTAATCTGGTTACATCGTCATCGACGTCGATGATTGCGCTGATGACTGCACGAGGAGCAGCAATAATCCTTTTAGTTGCGTCTGAGGGAAAAACTAGTTAGATAGTTGATACTCTACTCGATTTTATAAATAATTCAATTTTTCAAGAGCTTTGGGTGTCGTTTTAGTTGCATCCTGCGACTTCGTTTGCGTGAAATATACAATGTAAAATATAGTTTTAATAGTAAGTAATTTCCATTTTCATAGAAATATAGTTTTCTCCTATTCATAAAATTATGTTACTTATGAAGAGAAGACAAGGTAAATCTTTACATTAAAAATAATAAATAACTTTCAAAGTTGAGAGGCGAGACGCACTTTGTCTTATTAGAACATCGAAATGAAAATACTTAATTCTTCTAACTAGAATGGGAATCGAACCCACAATTGCGTTTTTCAATTGACAAATCTTTCTCTCAACATTATTAGGCATTTTCAAATACCAAATACCCACAAAATTCCAACAAATTTCGTTAAGCGTAGTCACTATAGTTCAACTATATGTTACATATATATATACAAATATAATATAATTATATATATATTTAATTAATACAAGTCGGCTTCAGAAAGGTCATTAGTCCTGCACCCGCTACATTGTACTGAACATACTCATAATGGTGTACAATACGAACACTAATGGATTATCAGTGATTTGCATTTAACTTTGGATGGGTTTATGTAATATAAAAAATCAGCTTCACGGTGTATCCCGCATATAGTGGGGTAAGTGGAGTGTTTTGACACTAAGTTTTCTATGCCTTTGTGGGCGAAAAAGATACTGCTTTTTCACACAATACTGCTTTTTCAAGATTATATTTAAAACAAACCAGACGTTTTAGAGGCCATTAATGGCGTATAGGCATAAGGGTGTGCGATTTTAAACGTGACTGGTCGTTGGTTCGATTCTCATTCGAGGAATTATAATATTAAATATTACCAATTCATCGCTCTGGTAAGGATACAAATGCTCAACAAACAATGCCTTCCACTGAAAGTGGGAAATAGAAATGTCCTAATGGGAGCAAAGTGTGTTAACATTAGGGTCCCAGGTTCCCTTTGCCATTATTATACAGAATGGAGCGAGAATCTAAAAAAAAATTTTTAAAACACATCAGCAAAACTACATAAAGCTGTCCACCTGAAACAATGATGCAAGCGCATGTAAGGCCCCGTACGGTAGAGTTGAAAATAATTGTCTCGCAGATAGGCGGTGCGCAAACTAATTTCGCTGTGTACTCCACGAGATTGAATGCAGTTACTGCGGAGATTAAAGTGAAACTACGGACCTATTGGGCAGTGTAGTATGTAAATAATAGGGATTTTTGTGATAGAGTTAATAAGAATTCAATTGTTTTTGTAGCATCACGCTGTATCTTCATATAGCAGTTAAGAAAACCTGGGAACCTAGTGTTAACCTTGTCTTAATTTCCGTTCCCATTAAGATACCTACCTTCCTACCTATCTTGGGTACCTTCAAAAAGTGCGTCTATCTCCACCTCAAAGGCCGGCAACGCACCTGTAGCTCCTCTGATGCTGCACGGGGTCGTGGGCGGCGGTGATCATCATCAGGTGACCCGAACGCTCGTTTGCCTTGTCCTTTTTCCATAAATAAAAAAAAGATGCTTCCATTTCTCATTTTCTGCAGAACTCCGTGTTCATTGGTAGAATTTAAAGAGAAACTGAAACGTCTTAATGGGAACAGATCGTCTTAGTATTGGGTTCCCAAATTCCCTCTGACTACTCTGCTATGTGTGGAATACAGCGTGAGCCGATTTTAAAAGATTTTATTTATTATGTCTTTTTCTAAAGTTTTAATTAAATTTTGCTAAATATCGATATGTATAGTTTATGTCAACCTGTACGGCAGTGTTGTGAGCAATCAACCATTTTACTGTCCTTTGTCTTCTTAGTTGCTGTCTTGGAGACAATTATGAGTTATTCTTGTTATGGACTTTCGTTTTAGATGTTGTTTATATTGTTTTTTTTCAACGGACGTTTTTATTTTTATTTTTTTAAGATTCCAACGCGAAGAAATAAAATTCGCCCTGGTGTAGAGGCAAAACGTACCTCCAGAATTCACCTAAGAGTGAAGGGGGTGTCTAAACCCTACGGTCCCTCTGTCTACTCTACTACATGCGGAATACAAGGTGAACCTGCAAAAAAAATATTTTTCTAAAAATTCAAAAGTATTGAATGCAAAATCTTTACTAGAAATTCGCTTTGTCTACAGCCAGTATCAGATTTTTCCTAAGCTCGTAAACTAGTGTACAAACAGTCGTACCCCTGCAATGGGGTGGAAGCGAGAAATAAAGTTGACTCAACCGACTCAACTTGCAGGTGAGATTTGTCTTCCTTTTAACTGTCTTAGACTGTCTGTTGAGTTTGACCGTGTTTTATTAAATGTTTTAGTTGTTTAACTATTCATTTTGTTTATTAGAAAGTTGGTTTAGGTTTTTTAATATCAAGTTTATTTTCTAATTTACTTGTTTATTGTTTGTTGTTTTTACGTATACGTAACTGCTAATCTATATATATAAAAGGACTTGTCCTCACTGACTGAGGTAAGACGCACGCACAGCCGTAACCGCTGTGCGTANATTTTTAAAAATTATATTTTTTAAAAAATTATTATTACGTTAAAACTTTTTTAGCTTCACGATATATCCCGCATATATCAACCCTGCTATATGCATAAGGAACCTAAAAACCTAGTTTTAAAACACACCGTTCCTAATAAGACATTTTGAAAATATCTAATATTTCATATCTCCAAATGGCAATCGAACCTACAACCATCATATTTACAGTCGGCCGCTTCAACAGGCCTCATAGTATTAATATAGAAGTAAATATTAAACAAATATCTATAGTACATTCAAATTATATTACAGAAGGTATTCGTTTATGAGTATATTTGCAGGCGACACGGCGAGAGGGAAGTGTCGCCATGATTTACGTCGCTTGTTCACTTGTTCGATGCTAATCGTGTGCTAAGCAGGCGGTTGATTTATGAAGGCGGATTCCAGTATAATTATTTTGCCTTTTGTTAATCTTTCTTGTTATCTTTTAAAGATAATATAAGATGATTTTGTCGGGTAAAGATTAATTGCAGATTATGGAATCTACTTGTTACTTACTGTGAATGTTAATGGTGTGGATTTGAGGGTTTGACCTAGAAAGAATATTGTATGATGATGCGTTTTATATGAAAATTGACAGGACCCTAGTGTTTAGATATTCCGTTTCCCACTTTCTGTCTAATCTTCAACACATTGTGAGTTAAGTGGCGGAGCTCAACGCCGCGGATTGTCTTGTTACAGTCTACAGATAGATACTGTGCTATTTCGCCAAGATTCTTCATATTCATATTGTTATAATGAGTAAGAAATTTGTTTTGTATATTTTTTATATTTTTACTCCGTTGTCTATGCGAGAAATTATGGAGTGGGGAATACGACAAAACATAATATATATTATTAAAATATATTTGTATATATTTACTCTGCAATCCGTCAAATATAGTATTTATTGAAAATGAAGAGTGATCGCACCTACAGACGGGGTTAATGGTCCGCAGCGGGAATGGGGTGTGCTGGCCGAACTACAGATAATGTATTGAATAAGACGAAACAGAACTGTGTTTGTTCAAGAAATTGTATTACAGTTTAAATAGAGAAAACTTATTATTTTTTAACTTAACATTTTTTTATTATTTTAACTAAACACTTCATATACATGGTTTATCCCCTACTCGAAGTAGGGTTTCAACTACGAATATACATAAATATCTCTAGGTATTTACTTATATTAAGAGGATCCAGATGTTGAGGATGCAAAAGTCTATGCTATGCTAAAAGATAATGAAATTCCAGTTGTAGTATTGCATCGAATTTTCATTTCTTCGCTACGGTAACGTGGCGTTCAGTTCTGCCACCCGCCCGAAGTGTCCTAACACTAGGCTTCCAGGTTCCCTTTGCCTACACTACTATGTTCAGAATTAAGGTTAAGGTTCAGTTAACAAAAGAAATATAAGTTAAAAAGGCATCACACATGCTTAGTTTATGTACATATCCTCGAATCAATATCACAAGATAAATTAAAAGGGTGTCAACTGACTAAGATGGATTCTGCGGAAAAGGAAATGATGTTGCAACGGCCCTTAGATATACATTTTTCACCAATGAATGGCTGGGCGTGAGGCTTAATGATGGCTGTTATCGACGGTGCGGCGTAATGTTTTTGTTTATTTATCTAAAATATAGTGATTAATCACTGCTTGAGACACTATATAATGAGTGAAGTATATTATAGTGATAGTTATAGAAGTTAGTACTCAGCAACACTTAAACTTATTTCTATGAACAAAGGTTGTGTTTAAAATCGTCTTTTTTAATATTTTTTAAGTTGTTCCATGCTTAGGAAAAAACATAGGAAAAAAAGTATATAAAAATTTAACGTCGCTGGATTTAAACCCGCACCTCTTTGGAAACCGTCCAAGCGTCTTGATCAACTTAGCAATATATAGCCACATAGCAAGGGAGGAAGCCTAAGAAAGGGAAGGAAGTATGAGACACTCCGGTCTCTATAAGACGTTTTTCAAAATATTAATTAATATAAAATCTAAAAAATAAAACGTAATACTTAAATTAAAGCGAAACCAGAACTCCACAGATAAGTAACTTTAAAAACCGTCAAATCATAAAGATAAACGTCGTCAAAGGGAAAACGGAATGGCACTTCGTTTTTTTCGTTTATTACAATGCTTTGTACGAACTTCCCATACTTCCCGTTTCAGTTTCACAGCATTTTTCAGTTACAATGGGCGGTTGGTGAATATGGTTCATTTAATTTGATATTGGATAAGGCTATGTATATGCTAATTTGTATTTTAAATTGTTTTTAAATGTGGCAGTGTTTCCAAATTTACATTAACTTGGGTACCTTAAAAAAATGTGCTTTTTTCCAACGTAAAGGCCGACCGGATCGTAGGCAATAGCGAAACTCAATTATGCACTATATCCACTAGAGTGAAAATATATATTTTTTTTCTGACTGGAAATCGAACTCACAACTATCCAATTCTTAGTTAGACTACGTCCTGTAGCAGTAGATTAAATAATAATCAAATTTTACCTATTGAAATTTAAAATGAAAATTCTTTATTTCAATAATAATGATTAAGGTGGAATATCCAGAAAAAAAGTTTAAATATAAGAAACGACCAAACTTACTTCCACTAATGCACAATACCCACCATTTTCCCCCATTTTCTCTAAAACCGCATCCAAAACTTTTTACATCCAAAGTGAATGATCCAACTCTTCTATGAAGTAGAAAATTGTACGAAACTCCTTTGTCCGCTGACCACTCTGAATTTTTTACTACTACTTTTACTATTAACTTCAGTGGCTCTCCACGAGTATTACAGTAATTTGCTACGGTGAAGTCAGATTGTCTTCGTTATATAGGTTTTTTTGTGAAGTTAATTTTTTTGTAATTTTGAATAATTTTGGGGTGAAATCTTGGGGGGAAAAGGCTTCACGCTGTATCCCGCACACAGCAGGGTAGGCAGAGAGAACCTAAGTGTTAAGACCGAATGCCGTGCGCTAAGCACCCCAGAGCGAAGAAGTGGAAATATAAACGTAAATAAATATTTCACTTCCTCCAGTGGAAATCGAATCCACAAACGTCGCGTTATAGTCACACTCACTCAGCCAATTTATAGCTAAAACCACATAACCCCAACACAATGAAGTACACCTTCAAAAGTCACTTCGTCCGTAACCATGGTTGCTCAATTAGAGACGGACGGACAAAAGATGGACGTAATGATCGTCATTATCCTCTACAGGCCATTGTACGAGTATATCAGTATGGTACTCGAGCGTATTGTATCCGGCTATTAGTATGTCTTATCGTTGTAAATGACCAATAGATATCTATTGGAAATTATTTTTCTGGTTATCTGTGCTTTTAAATATAGTTATATTATCTTTTTATATTAGGTTGATTTGTTACATTGTTTTGGAAGAGGCTATCATGGCTGGGCACAAGCGTTGGTGTAGATGCGATTCCCACTTTGAGGAAGGAAATATTTAATATTTTGATTTACTTGCTCCCATAACAACACAAACTGTTACACCATGGACTTCTTCCTTCTATTCAATTTTTAACAATAAAGCCTAGTAAATAGGTACACTATAAATTAGATTTATTTAAATAAAATTTGGCAAAGATATTGAAAAATTTCAATATAAAATCCTTTTCCAATATCCAAGTGTACTATACAAGCCAATCTGTAAACAACTCGTAATTCTGTCCTCGAACGCACTTTATGAAGACTATAATTTGGTTTCGTACTCAGGGCTCTTATCGTGCCATAATAGTATGCGTTTTATTTGTAGGTTCATTTCCATAAAATATTATTGAATATTACATTTTTATTTTCGTTCTTAGAATATTTAAGATTAACTCTTACCTGCGGTTTCGTCTGTGTTCAAATAGAAAAATAGCTTAGAGTTTTGTTGACTCACTCTAAGGTCCCGAGGTTTAAATCGAAATTATTAACCTAAAACTTCTCAATAAACTGATGTTTTCGTCACGCTATATCCCGCACATAGCACTGTAGGCAAAAGGAACCTGGGAACCCAGAGTTAAGACACTTCTGTTCCTAACTTTCCACCGAATCCTAGACATTACACGTTGATGGGCGCAAACACCTTGTTACCAAAGCGAGAAAATGAAAATATTTAACATTTCATTTCTTCGAGTGAGAATCGAACCTACATCCTTTAACGAACCATTAACGAAGTACACTTAAACTAAACAATAAATATTTAACATATAAACCCTTTAATCTAAATTTAACTGCAATTCGACAATTAAGTATTACGATAGAGGCTTACAACTATCAAACTACGGATGTATAAAGCAGGTGATACCCACCGTGTTATGGTCATCATAAAACTTATGGTTTGAGCTACGGCATTAATATTTACGCATATGTATGGGACATTATGTTTTTATAGGTTTCTCCGTATATTAATGGAGAGAAAGTAGAGATAGGTCACGTTGGTCTACGTTTTTTTTACTTAGCTTCACGTTATGTTGGTAGGGTAGGCAGAGGGAACCTGAAAATTTTTAACCTAACTTTTTTCTAGTTAAAGTCTGTTTATAACTTACAATGTAATCTCATTGCATAATATTACACACGCCACGACATGTCTTGCATGTCGATACAAATTAGACACGAATAAACCGACATGGCAACTTAGGCATATGCGCATAAATTATTAATCTAGCATGGCATCTAGCATAGCAGTTAGGATTTGTTCAAATAAATTGGATGGTTGTGGGTTCAATTCTTCTCTATTTACATTTGAGAAAATAAAATTTTTATTTTTTTTACTTCCCCCCTCCGGTAACGACGCAAAGCCTTTCCCCCCACTAGGAATTGAATTTAAAACTGTCGCATCGACACCCATAATAATATGATATATTTTAAATACTCTTATAATATATTTAGAAATAATTTTTAACTATAACTCATTCCTTCAAATAAATATTCCTTTAAACAAATTCCATATTTGTATAATTACAAACTAGTAAAACTTTCTACCGTATATTATTTCTTGCCGTAAATGTAGCAGTCTCGTCAAGCTGTGATATTCACAAATGGAACTAATCACTTAATACAGGTGAAAGTTTCTATTGAAATATTGGAAGTTTCGAAAGACGGAGAGAAGTGGTGTACTACGGTATCTGGATAGGTCTCTTTATTTTTCATTTATTTATACTTTCTTTTTTAGAGGACAGCTGATTGTAAATGCGATTGAGGGTTGGATCTTCAGGATTATTCCTATTCTCCTCTTTAAATTATTCCGTTCTTGCTCTGGTAACGATTTAAAGCGCAGGGTTAAGTTCCGCCACTCAACAGGTCAATTCACAATAATTCAAGAATTTGGCATAAAGTAGGGAACGGTAGTGTCTTAATAGGAAACGGAGAGTCTTAACACTAAGTTAAGAGGTTCCCTTTGCTTACCTGCTAAATGTGGGGTAGTATAACATTAATTTTTTTTTAATTCCTAAAGGGGTTAGTATAACTTATTCACATAGTAGGGGTTCCCAATATAATATTCTTTCGATAATCTCGAACGTTTACGTGGAACGGTGTTTGACTTCAATCCACTCTAGAACAACGGAGACGAAGCAATATTTTTGAAAGCATATTTAAAGTAAGTGTATAATATTAGAAAAGTCTTATGGAAATTTGTCATTTATTGAATGTCTCAATGTAAGAGGCAGAAATAAGTTAGTTTAATAGTTAGAATCCTAAATTAGCGTAGCTTTTTGTATATAATTTGATTTTATTCAAAAAATGTTTATATTTTTAATAAATAAAAAAGTAAATAATATTTATTGAACTAAATAAATCGTATTTGTATACGTATATTTAACACAATCATATTTTTCTGGCTTTCCCCTATATTGTTAGCTTCGTGCGCGGACGCCATTAAAACGCACAGCCGTATGTATGACAATTCAATTTGTGCCCCAATAATATCGGATTACGAATAATGGACAAAGAAATCCGACTTGAGGAAATATCGACAAAGTTCGTATTGGGGGACTTTTCTATATATTTGTAAATATTTTTAGCTCCAATTTTCTGCATTTGTGAAGCCTACATAGTGTTAAGATATTCTGTTTCCATTAAAATATTTTCTTTTCTCATTTTCTCGTCGAATGCTGATATTGCATGTTGAGTGGTGGAACTAAACGCCGCGTTTTGCCTGGTTACAATGGCAAGTAAAATACAATATAAAATATTTCATTAATCTAATGGAAATCGAACCCATAACCTGTCACGTTTACATTCGCACGCTTGTGGGGCACAAGCGACATGGACATGCGCGACAACTGCCCTCAATATACAATGATCATGGGTTCAATCTCTACTTAGTAAATGAATTCTCTTTATTTCTCCTGTCTTCACCGATTCTACTATATTTGGGATACAAAAAAATATAATATAGTACCCCAATGAGAACACACCAATATCTACACTAACACCAACAAAACGTGAGTATCAAACCGTAAAGCTGGGGCAGTAAATTGCGGCCGATACAGGAGCTCGGTAACCACGGCTTGCTATTATAATAGTGAAGTATATTTGGATTTTCTTTACATCTGTCAACAATAGATTTTGCTTGAAAATATTTGACAGGTATTTTTTGTGATTATAAAAATTGTGAAAATCTTGACAGTTATAATATACATAGATAAATAAAAAGATGCTGGGTTCAACAAATGACAAGTATAAAATTTGTGACTTCATTAGAAATTTCGTAGTAGAAAGTCTTACAAGGTGTACTCAGCAAGCAAGGCAGGCAGAGGGAACCTAGTGGTGAGTCACTCCGCTCTCCATGCATAGTAATTTTCGATAAATTTCCCGTTCAATCACGGAAAACAAAACTGAATTTTCCCTATCATTTTGCATAGATATTTGAATCGAACTCACAACTGTCACGCTTACATTTACATGCTGTGCTATTGGTGGCTTCACTCACGTAAACAATGTACAACATATATAGCATACAAAATATATATTAGGGTTAGAATACAATAACGACTTACAAATCGTTAAATTTAATACATTTCCACCGGAACCATAATCTTCCATATAAACCAGTACCTCCACAGTAATCATGAAAGAGAGTTGTAAATCCAAGCATCCGACATACCGTATAGCCATATATTCGCCATTAAGGAATCATTGGCAATTAAGCAGATTGGTAGCTGGCGGCATTAAACCACGTTTAAATAGTGAATCGGACAGTTTATGGGTTTGCCTTCGTGCCTTTATGTCCAGTATTTAAAATTATATTACTATAACACATCTAGATGTAGAGTTCGTCGTGGTAATGTGGAATATTGATTAGGTGTAAGCTCGTGCTTTTGGGTTCGATTCCCACTCGAAGAATGATACATACATACATACATAGCTTCACGCTTTATCCCTAGCGGGATAGTCAGAGACAACGGAGCACTCTTTTACCTCGTTCACTATCATCAACCTCACACATGACATGCCCTTCGGGGTATCCTAGACCTTCCTCCAGTATCTTTGATACTATGTTTTCGAAGATCAACTGAGGTCTCCCCCTACCTCTCTTACCGCTCACTATTCCATCATAGATCTTTTTTGCCATTTTTTCATCATTCATTCGTTCGACGTGCCCAAAACAACTAAGAACGTTCTTTTTCATTCTCAGTATGACATCTTTTTTTAATGTTAGCTGCAGTAACCATAGCGGTGGGTTGACATTCACTGCTCCAACAAAGTGCCTAACAGAACTACTATTATTATAATAATATTCTGCCTATCCTGCTGGATGTGGGAAAAAGAATGGAAACCTACGTCCCATCCTAAAGTATGAAAATAAACAAAAAACATATACAANTTTAATAAGTACTTGAAAAGATTAGTAGCACAGATTTAAAATTACGGTACCTACTAAAAAATCCTTGCTGTGTAAAATAATTGGAAAATCCTTATTGAAACTACGAAAATGCGGGTTGCATTAGGGTTTAATTAATTTTCACATTATCTTAAGTGCTTTAGAAACATACATTATATGAATAATCCAGTAGTAAACGCGGGCGAAGCCGCAAGAAGGTCGCTAGTTTTAAATTAATAAAAAGAAAACAAATAATATTTATTGAACTAAATAAATCGTATTTGTATACGTATATTTAACACAATCATATTTTTCTGGCTTCCCCCTATATTGTTAGCTTCGTGCGCGGACGCCATTAAAACGCACAGCCGTATGTATGACAATTCAATTTGTGCCCCAATAATATCGGATTACGAATAATGGACAAAGAAATCCGACTTGAGGAAATATCGACAAAGTTCGTATTGGGGGACTTTTCTATATATTTGTAAATATTTTTAGCTTCAATTTTCTGCATAATTTCTATATATTGTAAAACCTATATAGTGTTAGACACTCTATTTCCATTAAAATATTTTCTTTTCTCACTTTTTGTCGAATTCTGATATTGCGTGTTGAGTGGTGGAACTAAACGCCGCGCTTTGCCTGTAAAATAAAATATAAAATATTTCATTTCCTGTAATGGAAATCCAACCTTTCGTGTTTACATTCGAACGCTTGTGCCCCTGTACCACTACTGCCCTCAACTTACATACAAGTATTGTGGGTTCAATCCATTATTTTAGTAAATTAATTATTTTTATTTCTCATATCTTCACCGATTCTACTATATTTGAGATTCAAAAAAATATAAGTACCCCAATGAGAACACACCAATATCTACACTAACACCAACAAAACGTGAGTATCAAACCGTAAAGCTGGGGCAGTAAATTGCGGCCGATACGGGAGCTCGGTAACCACGGCTTGCTATTATAATAGTGAAGTATATTTGAATTTTCTTTACATCTGTCAACAATAGATTTTGCTTGAAAATATTTGACAGGTATTTTTTTTTGTGATTGTGGAATATTGTGGAAGTTTGACAGTTATAATATGCATAGATAAATAGTTATAAATAAATAAATGCTTTAGTCAATAAAAAATTATATAGTCTGATTTAAATTACAAGTATATAATTAGTGATTATATTCTGTTCTATTCTATTCTAGCTTATTCCTAGCAGAGTAGTTAGAGAGAACGGAGTGCCAAACACTACAGTCTTACGTAGCTATTTGTAGCTCCGTCGTCCACCTCTCGCCGGTCTAAATATAGTGATTTAACTATTAATTTAATGATAGAGAATCTCACAAGCTGTACTCAGCAACCAACAATTGTACTCCGCGAAGCAGGCAGAGGAAACCTAGTGCTAAGTCACTCCGATCCCCAAACATCGCAATTTTCAATAAATTGCCTGTTAAGTCGCGGAAAACAAAATTATATCTTCCCTATTTCTTAGACAAAGATTACAATCGAACCTACAAACGTTGCACTTCAATTTAGCCGACACTGACAGCTTTACTCACATAAACAATGTGCAACATACATAACATATAAAATATATATTAGGGTTGGAATACAATAACGACTTACAAATCGTTAAATTTAATACATTTCCACCGGAACCATAATCTTCCATATAAACCAGTACCTCCACAGTAATCATGAAAGAGAGTTGTAAATCCAAGCATCCGACATACCGTATAGCCATATATTCGCCATTAAGGAATCATTGGCAATTAAGCAGATTGGTAGCTGGCGGCATTAAACCACGTTTAAATAGTGAATCGGACAGTTTATGGGTTTGCCTTCGTTCCTTTATGTCCAGTATTTAAAATTATATTACTATAACACATCTAGATGTAGAGTTCGTCGTGGTAATGTGGGATATTGATTGGGTGTAAGCTCGTGCTTTTGGGTTCGATTCCCACTCAAAGAATGATACATACATACATACATAGCTTCACGCTTTATCCCTAGCGGGATAGTCAGAGGCAACGGAGCACTCTTTTACCTCGCTCACTGTCATCAACCTCACATGACATGCTCTTCGGGGAATCCTAGACCTTCCTCCAGTATCTTTGATACTGTGTTTTCGAAGATCAACTGAGATCTCCCCCTACCTCTCTTACCGCTCACTTTTTTCATCATAGATCTTTTTTGCCATTGCTTCATCAGTCATTCATTTGACGTGCCCAAATCATCTGAGCGTGTTCTTCCTCATTCTCACTGAAACATCCCCGTACGTCAAAGAATGATCTTTTTTTTAAATATTTAACTCCGGTAACCATAGCGCTGGGTTGACAATCACTGCTCCACACGCAAAGTCTGATCAGAAAGAGGGAACAAAGTGCCTAACAGAACTACTATTATTATAATAATATTCTGCCTATCCTACTGGATGCGGGAAAAAGAATGGAAACCTACATCAAATCCTAAAGTATGAAAATAAACAAAAAACATATACAAATGCTCAACTGGAAATATTTCACAAAAAAAATAAACAAAACCACCTACAAAAACAATATTCCCCACTCCCAATGAGGTTCCCACAAAACCCACCACGAACAGCACCACATGAATCATGATTCATACACGTGCAATCACGGCGCACACGTCCCTGCACTTTGACAAATGTGCAACGGTTAGAGCGATTCATCTTGCCGGGTTTAAAGTATCGTTACTAGTATATACTAGTAGCATACCTAGTACAGATTTATGAATGTATTGGAATTTTATTTTTCAGTTTTACCTTGTATCTCGTTTATAGCTAGATAGACAAAATAAAGGACGGAGAGAATAATTTAACATTAAATTATATTAGAGTCGAGACACTCCGTTTATTGTTTTTGTCCAATCTGACTGACAAATAATACACAAAAAAAAACAACAACAAATTTGACATAGATATATATGTTAGAGAGTGTAGGAGAGCTAAGATAAGATTTATTGTGCTAATTTATTATTGGGAGCCTGGGAACCTGTGTAAAAATATTTCACAGGTTTTTTTCCAGAGCAAAAAAAAAATAAATTATTAGAAATTCAATAATACAGTTTACCTAAATTTTCGATTTCTACTCAAGAAAATGAATGTTAAGTTGAAACGACGCTGTGCTTTGCCTTATTCCCAGAGCGAGGAAATGGAAATAATCCCTGAATAGTAATCGAACCCAAAACTGTTGCGTTTACAGCTTTACTCTGTTCCACTGCGCCACTATGTTCTCTTATATAAAGAGCGAAATCTTCACTCAACCAAAATTGAAAACAGCATTCAAAATGAGATTTTTCTATAACAAAACATAGACACGTCAACAGCGGCATTAGCAGTACCTAATATAGACAAGAGAGCAATTCTGTAGATTCGTCGATTCGAGGCAATCCAATCCATTTGCGTCGAGAAGTAGAGTTTGCCGGGTTAATTGTTCCATTACAAACATACACTTTCATTCGACATATCTCATAAACTACCAATTTCAGCTTTATTTCTAATAAAATAAGGGCTAGGAAGTGTTTTGGTAAGTTTTTAGACAATTTGGGCGTGAAGTGTTAGCAAAATACGTGTATTATCCATTCTGTGATTGAATTGCTTGGAAAGGGTTTAGACAGTCGCATCTCTTTTGTTTTGTATGTAAACAAAGACGTACATACAAATTGAATTGTGACGCCCGTTATCATATAACACCTAGATTGGTTGTCATGGGCAGGATTTAGTTGATTTTTTTAGCTTTACACATTTTTCAGCACGTGGCAGGAAGTACGAAAAAGGAACCTGGGAACCTTGACACTTGATGAAATGAATGACTGATTTAATATTTTAATTTCCTCGCTTTGGTAACGAGGAATGGAATTTTCTTAATGGGGACTACGTGTTTGAACACCAGGTCCTCAGATTCATTCCATTTAATTAAATTTTTCCATTCCATTCCATTCTTTTTTCATTCAACAATACTTTAAAAACAATAAAAACATCATATGAGCTAAAACAAACATAACAAATAAGTTTATTTTCATTTCAACTCCTATTATCCCCTACATCCTCGGGTTACCTTATTACCGACCAATAACACATAATAAGAGAAACACATGAAACGTGATATTTTTTAAAGAAAAAAGAGAAAAATGGACGAGAAGACCTTTAAAATGGAATGGGGGAGCAATTTAATTTTGTGAGGACATTTGAAATCCTGGACATGTACAGCTTTGATGTAATAGAAACCCTCTGTTTTACAATAAATTGATATCAATTTATATTTGTGATGTTTTCTGGACATTTGAAAAGTGATTGTTAGTTTTAGGGCTTTCAAGGGGTTCTTAGTTTGTGATTAAGGGACGAATCCTTAGAATGTTTTTTTATATTTTGCGTTCATTTGTTCAAGGTAGGCAGAGGAAACCTGGTAACGTAATGTTAAGACTCTGCGTTCCCATTAAGACATTTCCATTCCCCAATTTCCGTTGAATTCTTGAGGAATGGTGGAACTCAACGCTATTGCTATCGTTACCAGAGCGGACGAAGTAAAAATATTAAATATTTCATTTTCCCGAATGGAAATCGAACCCACAACCTATTTCATAGATAAGCAAAATAATATAAAAAAATAATAAGTAACAAATTATTATGTTTTATCTTATCTTTTCTAATCTTTTGAAAATGTATTATAAACAGTAAAAAGCTGTTGAAATTCAAAAATAATTTGCCGGATCAAACGCAAATTCCCTTTGACCAGGTCACGCGTCGACGCCTCGCTGTGTAATAATTTTAATTTTAATTCCGCATCAAACGAGACTTTGTAATTAGGGACATATTTCATGCCTTTTGATCAACTTCTTAACCTTTTATTAGTAGATATGAAACAAAAAATTATATATTTATTAAAATAATTAACGTTTTATATTTTTTAACACATAGGAAATAATTCAAATCACCGATAGAAATACGAAATAACAACTGTCGAATTTACAGCCAGCCGCCATACCACTGCGCTACAATGGCTTCCTTTATTAGGATTCCGTAGCCAAATGGTAAAAAACGGAACCCTTATAATTACCTCATGTCCTCAGTCCACTGCTTATTTGTTTTACACGCCATGGTATTATTTATATTATATTTCAACAAAAATATAAGGATTTTGCTAAAATAACTTGTATTTTTCTTTTTTTTTAACTTCACGCTGTATTCCTCCCACACGCAACAGGGTAGGCAAAGGGAACCTAGTGTAAAGACACTCCGTTCCCCACTTTCTGCTGAATTCTGGAGGCTTTGCGTGTTGAGTGGCAGAACTCAACGCCGCACTTTGCCTCTACACCAGAGCGAAGAAATGGAAATATAAACGTAAATAAACATGAATATAAATAACTTCCAGGATGGATGGTTGGATGGATATGTTATCAAAGCCACACTAAAACCGCTCCAGCCATATACAGGTGGTGTTACGGCAAAATTAATTAAGCTTTTAATTATCCAACTGGCATATCTCATTTAATGCTCACTTAATAGTGTAACAAGGAACCACCTCATTAACATTAGCGTTTGTATCTGTCGTTATGTTGACGGAATGTTTAGTATTACGGTTTTGCAGGGAAAAGGGTATAACTTACGTTTTAAATTTTACTAATCTACTTAATTTTTGTTGAAGCAGCTTGAAGCTTAGTGTTAAGATATTCCGTTTCCCATTTTCCAATAAATTCTGTAGGCATTGTATGTTGAGAGGCTGGACTCAACGTCGCGCTTTGCCCACAAAACAGAGAACAAATTAAAAATATTAAAATATTTCATTTCATCGAGTGGGAATGGAACCTGTCATGGTTACAGTCTTGTGCTCCTCCAACACGACTGGCCTTGGGGAATGAAAATAATTAATTTCCTCAAATAGGAATCGAACCCACAAACATTACATATAATCAGCGAGTCAGTGCACAGTGCCAAGACAGTCTTAAAACAATATAAATCATAAAAACCTGGTTGTACCACTTTAATGGAGACCTTTAAATTTAAATATACAGGCGTTTGTACTCACTCGTATATTAAAATAATTAAATTTGTTAACACCGTATTAAAACGTGATGCCATTAAAAATAAATGCTTCACAGGATACGTGTTACTCTTTGATGAGACATGCACAAAGCATTTTATATGTACAAATGTTATTTTTTGGCGACAACGTGAATTATTTTAT
>JAKRZM010001047.1:61869-87657 GCA_036379175.1 Heliconius cydno galanthus | reverse complement strand
TATGTTATAAATGATGGCAGCACTGAAACTATCTTTATTGTGAATTATGAATATGAGATACATCCGGTAAGCTTAGTTTTGGAGGGAAATTGTAACCTATAAAAACACCCCAAAAACAGAAATGAGCACAGTCTTCCCGACGTTGTAATACTGCCAGCAAGCTCTAAGCAAACGTTATTAAGTGATAGTTTAAGTGCTGAGTGTTTAAGTGTCAGTCCTAAGTAGAAAGTGTTCATAATAAAGCGATTTAAAAAGTGAAGGTTTATAATTGATCTACCCAGTGAGTAGATGTTTCTTTCATATGACAGACTGTAACGTGACGGTCGTGGGTACGATTCCCATTTGAAGAAATTAAATATTATTTATTAAATTAATATTAAAACCACTGAAAACGGAATAATTGGAAAATTCAGCGGGAAATGGGGAACGGAGTGTCTTAACACTAGGTTCCCTCTGCCCATTTTGCTATATGGGGTGAAAAAAAATAGGTGAAAAAAAATATTACATTGAAAATTTATTAAACTATTTCATTATCCGTTGGAGGAATACTTAGATAATTTATAAGCTTTATTATCTATTTAAAATCTATCTCTATTTTTCTTAATATCTCTCTACTTTCGAAATAGAAAGAGAAAATTCAATTTTCTAATAAAAATTAATTAGTTGGCCTAGCCTCAAATGAATATTATAAAAATATAGGTACTATACACCTATATGACTATAGTATACTATATTTAATAATTAATATCCAACGAACCGTCCCACAATGCCGACGTACACATAATTAATTTATTATAATCAAATTGTTGCTAATATAATTAAGAGCTTACATATATTATGTATAACATATATTTGTGTAATACAATGTAAACACCGCGATGACTATACTAATAGATTCTAACTCTGATTTGCATCATTAAGTATGTCAATTAACAATAATAACGTTTAAATTTATATAAGTTGGTGTTGATTGATGGTTGAGTGTGGTGGTTGTGGATTCGAATCAATTATAAGAGAAAACTTGATTTATAATATAGTAAGAAAAGGAAAACTATGAATTTCTCGTCAAATCCGATTGATATATGATATTCTTTAAAAGAATAGAAAATAGAGAATTCGTTTTTGAGTTCTATGTCAACACCAAAGCGCAAGGCAAAGGAGTATGGATTATTTTGATTTTTCCCACAGATGAAGTGTAGCGTTGAGTTACGCCACTCAACGTCTAATATATCAATACGGCTTCAAAAGTATTTTGATATTAATTTCTCTCTTTCCAGTTTGCTATGCGAGAAATACCTGTTGAACACATAGATATTGGCCATTCTTTGTAATTCGAACCTATGTCCCTTAGATATCGTCCGTATATTGTATTATTTATATTTTCTCTGGATTATATTTTTAAAAAATGTCCTATCAAATTATAACGAATCTCTAAGAATCGTAGAACATTTTGAACACTGAAGTCCTTCGTTTTATATATCAACATAAAATAAAATGATACTGAAAGAATGTATAGTTTAATTAAATTCATAAACTTATCTAGAATATCCAAGAATTGTCCAAGACTATAATAAAACGAAACAAGTTATTAAGACGTATATAAATTTGCGTCACGTAACGGTTGATACTCGGAAATACTTGGAAAGGAAAACTAACAACTTACACAGCTTTATTAAGCTTTTTGCTAGAGCTTACAGAAATTTAATGTTTAAATTAAATATTTAAAATGGTTGCTTTTTATCTTTTTCAAAGTAAAGAAGGACTAAAATAATTTTATATATGCATGTAAATTTAGAATCCAATGAAATTCAATGTTAATTTGTTTTAAACTGGATTTTTATATGCGCATTATGGTGTGAAATACGCAATTTATTCAAAATCTAATATAGAAAAGACTATGTCTATACTAAATTGTGAAATTTGGCAAGATGTGATATAAGAATCAATTAAAGAAAAATATAAATTTATAGGTATATATAAAAGGGAAAATTATTACAACTTTATTTGTATAATTCATATCATACAAATTTATTGAGATTTTCTCAATCAAATTCTCTGTTCTTCTGTTCTGTTCTTTCTATTATGGCGTTCCGAGCGTGCCAGTTGAGCTACAATAGTGGCATTGGTAAGTCTTCGGTTGACGAATGTGACTTACACTTGCCGTGTTTCTTTTTACTTTATACGTTAATGTACCAATTACAAGGCCTCCTTTGACGGAGAATCGAACCCACGATTAGTCATATCTACACAAATATTTGGCAAACTTTATTATTTTGAAGCACTTATTACTTTTTAAATTTAATGATTTTATTCAAAAATTCTCAATTTTCGAGGGGATGATTCATCAAAGAAATCTAATCTTATAAACAGTTATTAAGGGGTTCAACCTTTAACCCTTTACTATAAAAAAGGCCCCGGAGGCATTTTCATGCACTCCTAAACTCTTAAACGTATTGTTTTCTTCTTTTAAAGGGACTGTGAAAAATTATGATTATCGTTTGATGTTCGATTGTAATTTCGTAAGGTTCTCTTTTTAAAAATTCTCAGTAAAATATACGTGTTAAATAACATAAAGATTTTATAGATAGTTTATATAAATGTTTTTTTGTCAATGCCAGTAGTAAAAACCTTTAAAAATCCTTCGTTTTCAATTTTTTAAACGCATTAGACAAAAATCATATTCGTCCAATATTTAAAAGATTATTTTTTTGTAAGCTTACAAGGGATATGAACAAACGTTACAATTAATATTTTAAATATATAGTTGTAAGTAGTTTTTAAGTAGTAATATATGAATAGGTGTAGTAGTAAGCTAGCAGGAGCTAGCGAGCGAAGCCAGCAGAGGGCTAAATGCTCATATCCTAAATAATAATAATTTTCTGTTTGTTTGAACTTTGTGCATTGTATCAGCAAGGTAAGTTAAGCTCGTCCATCATAGAATCAATAACACGTAATTGACAGCTAAAGTGGCGACTGCACCGAGACATGCCGACTCATCTTAGATATAGGTGCATGTATACAGCGTGTTCAGTTTTACGTATATTACAGCCATGCAATAAAAAATGTTTTTATTTGTATATAGAAACAAATTTGGTGAATCTGATTATACACAACCTGGAAACCTACTTTGATGTACCAGTGAAGAAGAAATTACAAAGAAAAACTATTTTCAAACTCAAATACTCATTTATATTTCGTTAGTGCATGTCTAATTTAAAAATATTTTTTATTAATATTTTATTATATTATTTAGGTGATAAATTGTAATAAACGTATACCAATCCCGGTTCCAATCCCGCTACATCCAAATTTTTATACGTTTGACATAATCTAAATCCTAACAAACCCATGATTACAACAATGTTATACAGTATTACAAACATCCTGTACATAATAAATGGCTAGCTTCTCTAGCTGTCATCACCATCACGTCGTTAATCACTAGACTCTAGGCGTCGGATATAACCTAACCTGAGACCTAAGTAACGGGATACGGTTGAGATTGAATGAGCTTTTGATTAATGGCTCCTGATGGTTGTGGAAATATAAATTTCAGTTATATTTTTATAGTGGCCAAAACTGAAATAATTTGTTGAAATATATCTTTTTATCGTATTATAATATAAGCATAATAAAATATATATTCAAAATTATATTTTCATACCTTCGCTCTGGTGTCAAGGCAAAGCGCCGCGTTGAGTTACGCCACTCAACACAAAAAAATCTCCAGAATTAGGTGGAAAGAGGGGAACGGAGTATNTTATATTTCGTTAGTGCATGTCTAATTTAAAAATATTTTTTATTAATATTTTATTATATTATTTAGGTGATAAATTGTAATAAACGTATACCAATCCCGGTTCCAATCCCGCTACATCCAAATTTTTATACGTTTGACATAATCTAAATCCTAACAAACCCATGATTACAACAATGTTATACAGTATTACAAACATCCTGTACATAATAAATGGCTAGCTTCTCTAGCTGTCATCACCATCACGTCGTTAATCACTAGACTCTAGGCGTCGGATATAACCTAACCTGAGACCTAAGTAACGGGATACGGTTGAGATTGAATGAGCTTTTGATTAATGGCTCCTGATGGTTGTGGAAATATAAATTTCAGTTATATTTTTATAGTGGCCAAAACTGAAATGATTTGTTGAAATATATATTTTTATCATATTTATTAAATTACATAGGAAGTAATTATGATTACTAATATCTTATGTAAATGTAACATAGTAATTTAGGCTTGTGAAGCATTGAATTTTTATACTTAGACCCATAAAAGACTAATTAACTTTTTGGAGCTGGTCTGATGATGGAGTTAAATAATGACTGATGGAACCTTGGACTGCCTACCAACTACCTACCTAAACATAACGAGTTTATGCTCATCATCTTATTAAAGTCTTCTTTTGAAAGTAGAGTGTTTTTATTTTTTAAACTATTGATTTATATAATGTTAAGATAGAACCAACTAGAAACTAGAAAAAGAAAATATACTCTACTGCCATACAGTTTTAAAGCTACACACAAATCCCAATAGAGTTGCACGATCGTAACAGTTACCTCAATGTGACCCCAGTGCTCACTAACTGTTGGGTCGAGGACATAAAGTTTAAGAAAAAGTTGCTTTTGTTCGTTTTAGAGAGATAAAAAATACAAATTAAATAATATATTTCTCGTACGGTTATATACTATCGTTTGTATTTTTTTAGCTTCACACTGTATTCTACATACCTATCGCAGGATAGGATGGGCAGAGGGAACAACAAATATCTTCCTATACGACCATCTGGGTTATGGAAGAATGCCATGGCTCCCATAGCCCTAGCCTGTGGTAGTCGGTACCGGTACACCGGTAGATTTTAATGAGTAGTGTGGACAACCAGCCGGTCCATGAGTGCCACATAATTCAGCTCCTCACTCGAGCAGAACATCCGTAAAAGTAATTCCTCACGATAAAAAAAGGTTCCCTATACCTCCTCTGCTTAAAACCTAGATTTTTGGTAATCTTTTGCACAGTGGCAGACAAGGTATTTGAAAATAACAATAGAATAATATAAGAAAATCATATTTTCCTCACAGCAAGATTGTTTCACACATCATTCGTTCGCGTCTCTTGTTTCTGCGGGCCATTTGTCAAAAACTCGGATGTCAGTCCTCTGCGTGATTTATTGTCAGTCGAGCAATTGGTGTAATGGATAAATATTGTATTATATTTTTGATAGATTGTAGGGTGACTATGGTTGTGGTTATATTTTTTTCTTAGGTATTAGTATAAAAAATGAAAAAAAAAATATTTACATGCTAAGCTAAAACACTCTCCTTTCTGTCTTCTTTTGGAAACATTGAGAGAACTCAACTCAACTCAAAAAATGCATAGAGAGACGTTTCAATGTTACCAAGAGGTTTTTCAGCACAAGCTTTCACTATTCTAATGTTCAAATAAGATCAAGTTAAGTAATATTGTTTCTGGTGCCCTAAGAAAATAAATTTAATCAGCTACCATTTATTGATAAATAGTCTTTTATAGATAATAATAACTTCCATCTAGACAACTTTTATGCGTTTATTTTAGAATATACAATTCTTACAAAAAAAAACCCTATACACATATTTTCATAGGTTCCCAGAAATCCCTACCAGGTATCCAAATACGTACATTATAATATGGTCACCCCATGACACAGATCTCCAAACAAAATTTGGTTCCAATGAAATTGCACTTGCATCATTAATCACAGTATGTAATGATGCCATGTAAATTCTTACAATGAGGAACATTTTCATTTCTTTGAGTATACTTGATAACTGAAGCGTTGACTATTTGTCATTTGGATTTATAATCTGTCTGTTTGTACTGATCATTCATTCACTCGAATTCTGGTAAAGTATTAAGTATGTACTTTACCTTTCTTTTTTTATTCTTTTGGACCTTTCTTTTTGTTAACTATTTTTCATCTTCACGTATACCTTCGATGGCCACGATTTCCTTTTTCCCTTCTGCTGACACTATTAACATTTTCAAATAAGAACCTTCGGTGAGTATAATTGTTATTAGTTGACCTTCTTGGCCTTGATACTGAAATCACGATCACCTTTCCTTGCTCAAATATCAGCTGAGGTTTCCAATTCAAATTAGAAATTTTATAAATGTATTCTCATTATTTATTACATTAGACATATTATACAAATGCGATATTTTTAGGTTCGATTTAAACTCGGCAATACGCAAATGTCTCGAAAATTAAGCGGTGCAAGAGAATCAGATTGTCTTACCACAAGGTTCCCTTTTCCTACCTGGCTGGCAAGGCTGGCTGGTCTGGCAAGTAAGAAATTGCATAAAGCTAAAAAAAATCATTTATATTCTTTTATATTTACTTGTATATGAAACAAATAGTTCCAGCTCCAGCTCCCACCATTCACATTTATAATAAAATTAGTTCAAAAGAAATACGACAGTAGTAAATATGTCCTTACCAGAATACTTGAATGACCCACACTCGGTAAATTTAACGTTTTTCCGCAACAAGGGGTTGAACAGACCCTTTGTGTTCAACCAAGCTATGTTTTTTATATCAGCGATTAGGAAAAATAGAAAGCCACTTTATTTTGATGTATTTACATACTAGTTATTAGGAATAAATATTATATTGGTTGCATAAATAACCAATCATGGCGCAGCAACACCATATGTGTCTGAAAACATGATGGTTGTGGGTTCAATTACCACTTAAGGGGAAAATCAATTTCATTTCCTCGCTTTGATAACAAGAGAAAGCGTGGCGATGAGTTCCACTAATCAACACGCAATGCCTCCAGATTTTGATGGAAAGTGAAGAAAGAAAGTGTCTCAATGGGGACGGAGAGTCTTAACACTAGATTTATAGGTTGGCTATAATGCTATGTGCAAAATAGAACGTGAAACTGAAAAAAACATTTTCAAGATTTTCTATGAAAAAAATATGGCAAGATATTATGATTCTAAGAAATATTCTGAGCATTAATCATACAGCGACAAGCGTTAAGGCATGGAAGGTAATTAATATGTTCACGTCGTCTACGGTTTTCACGAGTTCGTTTCTCATTAAGACGCCATTAAGCATCAGGAACATATTTCATAGCACCTCGCTCTTTTCATCATTTTGAAAGGAACGCTCCGTGAAATATAAAAGAAACAATAACTTGTTAAAATTATAAGAAAGAAACGAAAGGTTTATAAAACGTAGTTATAATTTAATAGGAAAATATATATTTATATATACACAGTCTTATTTAAATCCTGATAAATAGATATATCACAGGAAAAAGCTTTTACTTTTCTAACTGTTACGCACGGTAGGGATTTGTATTGCTTTTGTATAACTTGTATTTACTTTGTAAGGCAACTGCAAGAGTGAATGATGAATGTAGGAACAAACTGATGTAGAAATTGTCACCAGGACTGAAACTACCACAATCCTCATCACACACGTTATATACTATTATTTTAACTACATTAATTATTTGGTTAGTAATATTAATAAAATGAATTAGTTTCCGCCAAAATTCTTAAAATTTCATCTTATTTTCAATAACTATATACTAAAACTTCTATCACCCACATTATAGACCCAGTTAAGGTAAATGGTATACTTGCGTTAAATTTGCACAACAATACCCCTTAAATCTCGTACAATTTCACACAAATGCCCGAGGATAATGAGTTCAAACCTGCGGGTACCATTTGCGTACCAACCCTTAATCTGCCTTGCGTTTTACGAGATCTCAAGCAATATCTGTCAATGTCCTTGTCAATAAATTGTAGGCGTTTATAGCAAATGACGTCATTTGACGGTTTGAAGCGAGGCTGGTAATCCTCGGCCTGCGGGACCCCATCTGCACTGTAAGGGTTAAGTCGCGACAAATAGACCATTTGCAAATAATAAGACGCAATGAAAGAATAAATTATTGGTGTGGTTGGTTTGATTGGTTTTGTTTTGTACAATATTGTTGTATGTAGGTAGGTAACGGTACAGGTAGGTTCAGGGAACCTGGGAGCCTAGTGTTAAGATATTACGCCTCCACTAATAATGAACATATTATACCAAACGTTATATCCTATATAATGTATTATTAAAAAAAATAAGATAACCAACATAAACAAAACAGATACTTAAAAATTATTAAAAACTTATTTCCAAACAGTTTCTCCTGTGAAATACAAGAAAATTATGCAAGGAAATCTTATTATTATTCCTATAGATCATTGTTTCTGGACGCCCCATGGAGATGATATCTTAAGGCGAGAATCTTAGAAAGCCAATTAATAATTATTATACCTTCTTCCGGCGACTTCCGGCGATGGCGGCACTTCCGGGGGGCAATGGCGACATGTATCCTGTACATTATTCACGACTGACAAAATTTGACATCAGTTTTGTATTTAAAATGAGGTAAATTTTTAAAATTTAATTTTAAAATATCACGTATAGAAGAATAGTGGTACAAAAACGTCAGCATATCGGTAAGCATCTAATACTCTGATGAAGACGTTATCAGAGCTGCACCACAATCAACATGGTCGACGACCACATACGACCAACCCGAATATTGACACGGAGAAGCACAGGATATTCAAACGCAGGAAATAACCTCTGGTAAGGCTTTTGTAGTCCTTCAAACACCGTAACATCTAATTGACTCAAAAACTCATATATAAAGAAAATCTGGTGAAAAGTCTAAGAAATCTCCTAACGTCCGGTCAGGCAACCAGGAACTTTTGCTTTTAATTACAAACATTTTCATTTCATTATTTATATAGAAAACAGAATAATACAGTAGCAATATAAATACCAACCATTCGTTCGGCATCTAACATGTCGTAACACATCATTAATCTCAGATGTATGTGACATTTAATTACCTAAAACACCATATATTTGCTATTCTTCCGGCCCTTGCCCTATGGGATATGTCTTCCTTGGAAAATCCATGGAAAAATTGATAGCGAATATGAACTTTATTCACTTGTAATAAAGTTGACGCAAAATATATGAAAATGGATATTTAATAGTAATTAATATCGTCTTTCTTATTGCTTCACGCCTTGAATTTTATTGTTGTATCTATCTATATATTGTTTTTCCACAAGTGAGCGAATGATATATTTATTAGTTACATTTCCTCGTTAGAGACATAGGGCGGCGTTGAGCTTCACCATTTAGCACGCAATCCAGAATTCAGCGGAAAATGGAGAATGAACGGTGTGTCTTATCGCTAGGTTCCCTCTGGTTCCTTCTGCGGGTTATGCAGGTGATGTTAAAAGGAAAGTGGAAATCGAACCCACAATTGCAATCGCGTTTAATATGCGCTACGACGGGATCACTATGATATTCTTTTCGAATATTATTTCTAACATGTAAATTCATATATTATGCTATTCTTGAATACCGTTGACAAATATTAGGGCATTTCACAGTCTGGCGATCGCTTCGACGATAAAAACTAAAAGTTTACTATTTTGCTAAATAATCTTATATTTGATATATATTGTTGAGTTTATTATATTTTTATTTTTACATATATTATATAGTGATATTTTAGAATAGTTTACAATAAATTTTAGTTTTCATATCCTTAATATATATGTAAAGAGAATATACTTTCTTTTTAAATATAGTGTTTCTTTTTTATGACACTCGATGTCTATAATTAATTGACAGCCACGTAGAAGGAATAAAATAGTGAATACATGTGAAGACGAAAGCAATATAAGAAAAGAATAATTAATTGCTATAAACCAAAGCAGAGAGGATAAAGCTAAAAGATAATAGAGAGAGACGAATAATTAACTATAATTAAATTACATTTCTCTAAATATTATATTAATTAATATAAACTCTAATTTACAGAGAAACAAATTTAGTTAATTTATTCCAATCACCCAAACCTCATATAAAATACATTTACAAAGTCTATTTTTGTTATTGAATAAACTATAAATTGTATGAGAGTAAAAAAAGAAAGTGTTTTGTCACTACATTCTACACGTTTCTTTGCCTTAACTTAAGAAATTAAATCTAATCCTAATTGGGTATACTTAAAGTATCCCAAATATTTATTTTACATGTATCTTTATGTTTTATTCAGTAGTAAGTAGTAAATTCTATTCGGACAAAACGATCCCAAGTGACACAGATACAAAAATTTTACAAACTTATCTATACTTCCTCTATACCAAGAATAAGTAGAATTTAGACCTTGTACTATTATAATTAGGTTAAAAATTAGAGAAATATAATTCGTAAATGGCAAAATAAAGTTGGTATTAGCATTCTTTTGGAGGGAAACCGGTGATTCGTCAAAGTCGAGTATATTTATCGTTTTAGTTGAATTTTATCGAACTAATAGCTTCGGAGATAAATTTACGATCGCAAAAGGAAAGGAATTGCACGTGGAAAGGGTTGTTGGTTTCCGATACAATAATATTTAGTGGTATAATATATTTTTTTAAATTAATAATTTATATATGAAAACTTCTTCAGATTAATAATAGAAACAACCATTCGGTTCCAACACTTTTATTGATTGATACCACTGTGCCTTAAAGTAAGTGTATTTGTCGAGGCTCAGGCAAGGAATGAATCCCAAGCCTTGAATCTCTTTCCTCCAGCGCCATGGCACTGGGAAACGGCAGCTGGGCGGACGCCCTCTCGCCGTGGTTTCTGGCGGCGGCCATTACTATGACCGCGTCATTGTGGTGGGNTAAATGGCAAAATAAAGTTGGTATTAGCATTCTTTTGGAGGGAAACCGGTGATTCGTCAAAGTCGAGTATATTTATCGTTTTAGTTGAATTTTATCGAACTAATAGCTTCGGAGATAAATTTACGATCGCAAAAGGAAAGGAATTGCACGTGGAAAGGGTTGTTTGCTTCCGATACAATAATATTTAGTGATCTAATATATTTTCTTTAAATTAATCATTTATTATATTATATTTTTAAGGCCAGTCGTTGCGCAGGGGTAGGTACATATGTAGGTACGACATGTAAACGCGACAAGTTTTGGATTCGATTCCCGCTCGAAGACATAAATTGTTTATTATTTTTGTGTCCTCATTCTGGTAATGCTGCAAAACGCGACGTTCAAAGGTTTCCTCTGCTGGCCCTGCTATGTGGTATATAACGTGAAACTTAAAATATATCTTACATTGCTTAACGCCGCCTTGTGAATTCCGACTTAAGGGAATGAATATATTAAAATTATTTTAGTATCGTTGCTCTGACGGACTCTCAATACGCAATATTACGAAAATTTGGCAGAAAATGGGGAACGGAGTGTTAGCACCCTCTGTCTATCCTGCCACACGCGGGATAAAGCGTGAAGGTAAAAAACTTGCAAAAGGATATATGATAATCCCATTAATTTACGATAATTAAAGCGACGTAATAAAAAGAAAGGCAAATGGAAAAATATGATATAACGAGTAACCCAATACTTTCATTTGAAGACAAAAATAGACGACTGTAGTGCTATTTCAGAGAAAGAAATAAAATCTGTAATGAATAAAAGAATATGATTTCATAATTATTATTTTCGCGAAGCCAACATGGTGAAATAGAACAGTGTCTGGCTGTGAGCACATTGGTTGTGGGGTCTATTCCCAATGAGAATAAATTTTAAATATTTTTAAATTATTTTCATTTCCTTCTTTAGACACGACGGCGTTGAGTTCTGCCACTCACACGCAATACCTCCAGAATTCGGCAGAAAGTGGGGAACGGAATGTCCTAGTACTAGGTTCCCTCTGCCTTCCCTGCTGTGTGCGGGATACAGCGTGAAACTGATTTGGCGTTGAGTTCCGCTACTCAATACACAATGCCTCGCTTAATAAATTGTTCACTTTAATCATTTTTTTTCTATTAATGATTAAAGAGATTAATTCAGTATTGAAGCCAATCGCGCCATAACTCGACAGATTAAGGGTTTAATTCCCACTTGAAGAAATTATATAGGTACTTATTATATTTTCATTTCCTCAATCCATTAACAAGGCAAATCAGGGCCTTGGATCCGCCACTCAACACGCAATGCCTCGAGAATCCGTCTAAAATGAGGAATTTGGGATCGAATCCACAAGTCTTACCATCGATCCCTGTCCGTCTGTGCCAAAAAATATCAATTTATTGACTGAATTCAAAATATTTTTCAAATGATTTGATAATAATAGGAATAAAAAAATCTAAATCACCGTTTCTCTAAGCCTTTGTCCAGTCAACCACATGGGTGGACCTAAACAAACTGCCTCAGGTCAATACCGTCAGAAACGCGTACAAATAAAAACAAAAATATCATAATTCCGCCTTTGGTTGAACGAAGCATCAATTTTACGTATCAATTGGTATTTTTTCGAATGACTGAATTTTCGTTGTGTGATACCCTTTTACAATCCATTTTGTAAAAAAAAGATATATATTATATATTAATTGGGTTGGTTTATATGTCGATAATAGAAATGGAGGTTTAAATTTAGTTCGCATTTTTAAAGTTGTGGATTCGATTCCCTCTCGGAGGATTTAAATATTTATTTTTTTAATTTTCTCCCTCTGGTAACGAGGCAAATTGCGGCGTTAAGTTCCGCCACTCAATCAATCGGAATCGTTATTCTAAAATATGTTAGTCACAAAAGTTAATAAATTTTAGTAAAATTTTCTAAATAATTAGCCAAACGTGTGTAAAACAAACGTGTCACAAGTAATATTAAATTTTGTGAAAGTTTCTTGGAAGTCTTTGAATATTAGCGTAAGTTTCGTTCGTCGTATGGAAAGCGATTCCTGCATTTTCGTATTACGAAGTTAGGTTGACTTGCTAAATATTGGATACGGTATTTAAATGGCGCGCCTTGTCTCGTTACTAGAGCGAGGAAAATGAAAGTATTAAATATTTAATTTTCTCTAGTTTTTTTTATAGTGGGAATCGAACCCACAACCTGTCGCACCTAGTAAGTTCCACATGTCCTTTTTCTTTCTTCTTTTCCTGATAGTCTATTATTAGCTAAGCCTTTATTAACTTAGCCTTTGAATTTCAAAACACGTTGCTTCAAAATAACGATATTTCATGTAAAGTTTTTACTCGCTACTACCTTTCATCTTATTACTATCTTAGGAGTGGATTTTCCCAAATTTCCTTCTTAGTCTTCACTGATCAAAAAGGAACTTATTAGCTAAACATCTACATTCTAGGCTTAGGAGTTAAGTCGGTCCAAGGACCTCTGTGTATGTCTGTCGTTTGATAATTTATTACTAAACAACTAAATAAAAATGAGATTTTGTACCAAAACTATTAATATATTGTCATATCTATTTTTTCTCCTCCTTCTCACTTCCATTACTCAAGTCTGACTAAAATCGAAGTAGCATTTCGATGTACCTACATGTACACGGTGAGTGTTCCAACATGCAAATGCATGATTTATACTCTATCATAACTGACATGTCTGCTCCTTTGTGAGTTGGGTTATTTAGTATTTTAAATTTGTATTTCTAAATAATAGTACAAAAAATGCTGTTAATAATTCCAATATGCTGACATATTGGCATTGGCATTGACATTTAGATATTCATAGGCAATTTGATTTAAATTTACAATTTATAATAAATATATTAATTTGTTACTTATGTACTTAAGTATATGGGGAACGGAGTGCCTTAACACTAGGTTCCCCTCCCTACTGTGTGCGTGATACAGCGCGAAGCTGATTTATTTTGATTTTTTTATTCAAATATAATCTTTCTCCCGTGTGGAAATCGAACTCACAACCGACACATTTACAGCTCGACGATGTTTCACTGTAGCATGAGGACCTCGTCCACATACGATCTTTATCAAAAGCCAAACAGGCAGAAATCAAAGAGCATTTCAATGTACACCCAGTTTTATATGACCCCCAATCTCAATAGCAAAACTCAATATTTGACCAATATTGGTCGGCTCAGCCAATATTGGTCGGTCGTTAATTCAATGTATCCGGTGTCACTCAATACAAATATGCCTGTAAACGGTAAACGCGGTTATGATTTGTAAACATGATATACGTAAAGAGATTAATTAACTGATACAGTTAACTATAGTTTAAATATTTGCGGTCTGTCATATCGGGTTTCGGTTAAAACGGATGGATGGTTAAAATTTTGATTTGAATTTGTAGTTAAAATTTGTGTTTAACTAGTGGAGGAAGCCACGCGTGGCTGCTCGCGGCTTCGTCCGCTTGAAATATAGATTTATTTTTTTACTAATCTTAATAATATTAGAGAAGTAATACAATTATTAATTTAAAGAGAATATCCATCTATTAAAAAATTATAGTTTCAGCACAATAACACAATTTTATACAACAAAAAAACAATTTAATACAAATAGAATTTCATATTAATATAACCTTTTTATTTATAAGCCGATTTAAATAAAAAAAAACCCAAAACTAAATGTTGAGAAAAGTTTGCCAAAATGTAATAGTGAAAACTACATTCAAATTGGTAAAGCCATTTCTGAGATAAGCGTGCACAAACAAACAAGCCGATAAGTAGACTAACAGGCACAAATAAAAAAATCATTGTTCTGTTTCATGTCCCCAATAATAAATTTTCAAATATGTAGAGAAAATAAAAAATAGCAAACGCTCTAACATATTAAATTTAAAATATTTTTTCTCTTGGATTCCAATTTCGCTATGACAAAGTAATTAAGGAAACTTTTCTATCTATATATGTATATATATACAAGATATCTTTATTTATATAAAGTATGTTAACTAATACTATATCAATATGGATATGTGAGAGGACCACTTAGTCAATTACACCCGCCAGGCATTTAACCCTGTAGGTAGATGTTGCCGTTTACTCCACAAACATCATAATATATTCCCTCTTATAATTAATAATAGTTAATTATCTGTGGCACTGTTGAATTAATAACAAACTAATAATTACTATTATTAGTACAGATATATTATAATATGTTATCATATTATATGTAAATTTATGCAAAAATCACACATTCAAAAAAAAATCATCATCAAATTGAACCTAAAAATTAAATAGAAAGCCACGGAAAAAATTTAACAAAGTAACGCCCTTACCGCAAGTCGTTCCATCCCCCGGTGACGTGACAAAAACACCCCGGCGCCTCTAAATATCTTTAAGCGCTTCTCATTATTCGCAATCGCCATAACAATTTAACCCTTCAAAGCAGATGGGGTCATTTTAATACGAGTAAACGTAATTTCGAGATAAGGCGAAAATATTGTAGGTTGTTTACAGGAGATTTTATTATATTTCTACTACTATATTTAAACGGTTATATAAACATTGTAAAAAGTTAGTACTTTGTTACCCTAAGATAATTTTAGCTTATAATTAAAGAAAATTATCTAATGCTCGCCTATAGACAAAACTACTATAGTATATATAAAAAAATATTACATAATTATACTAATATTTAGTATTTATAATGAAAAAATAGCTTTAACCAGAGCGAAACCTGTTTAACTTTACACAGTGCTGTCAGACATTGTGATTACTTTACTCATATATTTCATCGTATTAGGCTCAGACAGATATTGCTAAACGTCACATAAAATGCACGCTGAGCTCCGACAGGGAGCTAGATTGGGGTTTATGGAATACAATTCAACATTCATTATTTGGAAGTCATATTTGGAAGTATTAAATTTTTTGCATAAATATATACATTTTTACTTAATTTATTTATACTAAGAAATGATAATTAAGGTGAGTTTGTAAACAGAACAAATATAGTGAAACATATTTCTATTTCCCATGTTGCTCCCAAAAAAACAAGATAGTTTATTTCTATAATATGAAAAAATAATATGACTAGAATTTATAATCCATATAACAAAACGAATATACAAAACTGCCTTTTTCTAAGAGATCAGAACAGACATCTATAGGATTACATTTGAATTCTAAAGAATTTTGTATACCAGAAGCTGCGGGTGGTCAACAAATTCTATTGAAATTTTCTTTCAGCGTTATTATCTTTAAATATATGATCGATAAACGAATATCAACCTTCTCAGCAAATACAGAGATTTGAAAGTAGCCTAAAAGAACGTGGTTGTACCATTTTTCTCGTTTTATTCTATACCTCATGTCTATACGATTAGAATTCAATTTAAATGTACATAAATATAATATTAGGATATTTCAAACGCATTGAATCACGAAACTAATCAAACTGACACGTGACCTGATGCAGAGTTTTTGTCACACTTAACAACCTATTATATTTAGTTAATCTGCTTCTTACTACAATACAATGGTTTTTGTGTTTACTTTTGTTTATCTGGCGAGGTTGATTTAGCCATGTGTGGATAAAGACTGGGTTTTTTAAACCTTAAAAGAGTTTTGATATAAAAAAAAATCTGTTTTATAAAGAACTTAAATAAAATCATTTTTTATTTCAAAAATGATAAAAAATGATATCGACTATTTCAAACTATTATTACATTGCAGAAGTTTTATATTTAATTATAATTATTAAGTGATATTTATAACTATAAAATGATTATGTCTTTCCGATACAATCTGGAAGATCTGTAAAGATTAAACAAAATATTTTACGCAACCCTTTATAAGTCCTAATATTATTAGGGGGTTAAATGACACCGTTCGAACGATATTCCGCTACGACTCATTGTTAATTGAATTAAACATAATTCGGTTATTTCTTTAGTCTCAGTCATTGACGAGTTAACCCTTCAACGCAGATGGGTCTGTCTCAGTGGAGAAATTTAATTTGAAAACTGGTATTACTTTAGATTTTAATTATAGAAACGATTGTCTTTCATCAAAGTATTATTCATTTAACGTTTATAAAATGTAACGCACTAAAAATAATATTTAGTTACAATCTTTAATTTTATTAATATGTAAAATAACTTTTTAATTAATGTTAATAAAATATTATGACATCGTATATAAATATAAAAAATAGTTTCTNCATTACTTTACTCATATATTTCATCGTATTAGGCTCAGACAGATATTGCTAAACGTCACATAAAATGCACGCTGAGCTCCGACAGGGAGCTAGATTGGGGTTTATGGAATACAATTCAACATTCATTATTTGGAAGTCATATTTGGAAGTATTAAATTTTTTGCATAAATATATACATTTTTACTTAATTTATTTATACTAAGAAATGATAATTAAGGTGAGTTTGTAAACAGAACAAATATAGTGAAACATATTTCTATTTCCCATGTTGCTCCCAAAAAAACAAGATAGTTTATTTCTATAATATGAAAAAATAATATGACTAGAATTTATAATCCATATAACAAAACGAATATACAAAACTGCCTTTTTCTAAGAGATCAGAACAGACATCTATAGGATTACATTTGAATTCTAAAGAATTTTGTATACCAGAAGCTGCGGGTGGTCAACAAATTCTATAGAAATTTTCTTTCAGCGTTATTATCTTTAAATATATGATCGATAAACGAATATCAACCTTCTCAGTAAATAAAGAGATTTGAAAGTAGCTTAAAGCACATGGTTATACCAATTTTCTCGTTTTATTCTATACCTCATGTCTATACGATTAGAATTCAATATAAATGTGCATAAAATATTAGAATATTTCTAACGCAATGAATCACGAAACTAATCAAACTGACACGTGACCTGAAGCAGAGTTTTTGTCACACTTAACAACCTATTATATTTAGTTAATCTGCTCCTTACTACAATACAATGGTTTTTGTGTTTATTTTTGTTTATCTGGCGAGGTTGATTTAGCCATGTGTGGATAAAGACTTAGTTTTTTAAAAGATATTGATAAAAAAAACTGTTTTACAAACTTCAATACATTTTTTTTCAAAAATGTAAAAAAATGATATCATGTATTTCAAATTATTACCACAATGCAGATTTTTTTACGTGTAAAGAGTTAATATTAAGCGATATTTTTAACTATAAAATGATTATATCTTTCCGGTTTAATCTAGAAGATCTGTAAAGATTAAACAAAATATTTTACGCAACCCTTTATAAGTCCTAATATTATTAGGGGGTTAAATGACACCGTTCGAACGATATTCCGCTACGACTCATTGTTAATTGAATTAAACATAATTCGGTTATTTCTTTAGTCTCATTCATTGACGAGTTAACCCTTCAACGCAGATGGGTCTGTCTCAGTGGAGAAATTTAATTTGAAAACTGGTATTACTTTAGATTTTAATTATAGAAACAATTGTCTTTCATCAAATTCATTTAACGTTTATAAAATGTAACATTGAAACTAATATTTATTTACAATCTTTAATGCTAATGATAAGTAAAAGAAAATTTGCATCAATGTTAATAAAGTATTAGTAAAGTAGTAAAAAATCGTTTCTTTTAATATGTCACTGAATTACAAGAGGATAGCTTAGTATATGAAAAAGACATATAATGTAATGATAACATACTCGTATTTTAGATTTTATTCTCATTTAACAACATTACGTGTTATATAATGGAACCTAATAGCACACTTTATAAAACCAAATATAGCAATCAACTATGAATTAAAAAAATACAGTAATAAATATATAATCTCATTATAAAAATATATTTTTCAAATACAACCAAAAAAAGCCATTTCTATATTTATAAAAGACAATGCTAAAGAAACACATCATTGTTCGCTCACTTACCTTTTATATTATTCAATATATTTTATCTGTACAAATGTAAAAAAAAAAATAAAAACAGACTACGGAAATGCTTTTATATTTGTCAACGTCAAATCGCCCATTGCCTCGGAGTTACAAAAAAAATGGTAATTTTTTTCGCAAATGAACCGTGTCTCGGTTCTCTTATTAGATTAACAGGTCGATTTACAATTCTGTGTGTTCACGTATCTACATGTTTATTTTACGGAAATGAATAGCAATTTGCGGAGGGTCGCTATTGTTGACTTTACATTATACGTTTATATTATGTTGTTATACTAAGTCACACGTTCTTTTAATATTGCTGTTTTTTTTTATATATTATAATACTCATTTGCTTATGTTCCTGGATTAGAGAATTGGGATTTAATTATACATAGAAAAGTTTCGATTCATGAAAATAGACTTTTAAATCTTTTGATTGATTACGAACATGGAAAAGTGAGCGGTAAGAGAGGTAGGGGGAAACCTCGATTGACCTTAGAATACACAGTATCAAAGATACTGGAGGAAGGTCACGATCCCCCGGAGGGCATGTATGAAGAGGTTGATGACAGTGGACTAGGCGAAAGAGGTATGTAGAGACCGTAGCGTTTGGCGCCCCGTTCTCTCTTACTACCCCGCTAGGGATAAAGCGTGAAGCTATGTATGTATGTATATTTATGTAAGAATAAAAACTATCTCTAAATAAAAACGTGTATTGTGTTTAATGAGTATTCGCAAATCTTTTGTTTTATACAACATCTCGTTTCGGTGGGTAAAATATTTAAATATTAATAAGAAGAAATAAGAATTTTAAAAATAAAAATTGCACATATACATAATACGAATTACGAATATAAACTAAATACTAATCGAAATTAACAACTTGCAAGCTTTTAGCAACTTAGTTGCATAGTTAGTGCTAAGTGTCGAATCCCACCGCACATCAACACGCCGCGTGCTCCCGACAGGCAATACACGCGCAGACCGAACGTTATGCGATACTACAATAGTTCTACACGGAAATCTTCATACTTGCAACTTTTACAATCCTTATGACTTTTAAATAGAATATATTTTGTATGGAGAATGTGATAAGTACTTAAATAGTAAAATAAGGTCGTTACTTCAGTACACATAAATTACATTTTATAAGTATGTTTTCTTTTCTTTTGTTGCTAATAAATAAGTAATACTTTCTTTCCAACGTTAACAATTATCTAATATACAATAATATTACTTTTATACATTCGTTTAAAAATATAATAGATAAAATAATCGTAAGTGTGCAATGCTTCTATCCATATTAAGAGCGTCCTAAGACTAGCATCTTGTTACGAGTTCATATTAAATTAAGCTGAGACCTGAAGTCATTAAGACCCGTCGAATACATTGGTAGGGTTAAAGTTATTTGCGTATGGTTTCAAGTTGCACTTTGAATTATAATATGGTCATTGTTTTTCTTTTTCTTAGCTTTACGCTATATGCCGCTCGTGCGGCAGGGGAAATTTGGGAACCTAGTGTTACGACACTTTTCTCATTTAGACACTTCCATTGCATGTTGAGTAGCGGAACTTAACGCCGCACTTTGCTTCGTTAGGAGAGCAAAAAATGAATTTAAACAAATATTTCATATACTAGAGTGAGAATAAATCCCAGAATCAGGCTTTTTTTGTATTTATAGATTATACTAAATTAGTGATATTATAGCCTATAGAATTGTAGAATAAAATCCAATTTAAAATATTCCCCTAATAGCCGTCACTAATGAATCAATCCCCTATAAAAGAGGTAAAACAAGTCATTTCCCACTAATATGAGTTTGATTGGTGTTTCTGTGCATCTGTTTCGAATTTGGCCGCGGCCTGTAATTTGTGAGCATTAGTCAGTCAGGTTATAGTAGTTTGGCTATCTATCAATTTGTAGAGTAATATTTAAAAAATCGTTCATTAAATATAGAAAATTTAGACAAGGGTAGGTTTTCTTTTTATATTTAGGTAGAGGGAATCTAATGAAAAATATTAACCCTTAAAGGCTATATGGATGTAAATAGACCGAGGAAACTTCCATTGTATTCAAATATGCATATTTCGCGAAATAAAGAATAGTTTTCCAAAACATAAATCTTGTATAGATGTTTTATTATTCCGGACCATTCGGCGTACACAGCATTGCACTTTCAGATAAACCTTTCAGAAGTGGTCAATAAAAACTGTCGGTTGTTCACCGAGAGCGGTTTTTATTTAGTTATATTCTATCGGTTTATATATTCTAAATAATGTTTGTTTTAGAAGAAAATGTGACATGTTGGGTGCGCAACTCAACGCTGCATTTTGTCTATGGAAATGAAAATAATATTTATTACAATCATCTACGCTGAGAGGGAACCTACAACCACCCTTAAACGAAGGGTCTCAAATGTATGTATATGTATGTACCTATGTACAACAGTAATCACATTCTATCTATGCAGGAGTTTGTTTTGTTGAACGGTCTTATCTCAGGAACTACTGGTATCAATTGAAAAAGAAAAACCTGTTTTTCGCGCTTAATGGTTTAGGCAGAGGGAACCTGGGAACCTAGTATTTAGATACTCCATTAACAAATACAATTTTTAGTTATTTCAATTTGAATAAAAACCCGTAGCGTAGGTATAAGCTAGTAGTCATACATACATGATTATTTTCTATATAAACAGAAGAAAACTTAAAGGATTACAGATAAAATTTTAATATAGAAAATAAGTAGCAGGTGGAACAATTTTTACCGTTCTGGATAATGCAAATATGCACCTGTTCCAGTTCTAGCAATGCACTCTACGTGCAGATCAGATGAATTAAGCAAATTGGATCTCGTAGAAAGGTATGGGTCCGTTAAAATTGTGTTAACATAACTATATTTTAATATATTCAATAATGTTTTCCATTTTCTTATATTATAATGAAGTAACACCAGTCGTGATGCAGGATTGAACTCGCACTGGTAATTAGCAAAAAAACGTGACGGTAAGTTCTGCCACTCACGCAATGCCTTCAGAAAAAGAAATTAGCTGAATGCGGGGAACGAAAGTGGGAACGGAATGTTTTGACACTAGGTTCCCATGGTCCCACTACCTATCCCATTATCTGCGGAATATAGTATGAAGTGAAAAAATTTTTAGAAATAGATTTCGATCAATAAAAATACTATTAAATTTGATTATAACATTTCAGTACATATTATTAACATTTCTGTCTCTTAAATCTAGGAACTCTATAAAATTCCAATTAAAACACCTAAAACAAATCTAATTCCAACAAAAAACGTAATTTCATAAAACAAAAGCCTTAATGGCTAAGCTGTTGTGATGTTAATTAATGATGTTGTAGATTCATAATAAGTCAAAAGGCGAGTCACAAGTGATGTCAGGAACCGTTCCTGGGGGTAGAATGAAGATGTCACTGCGTAATCGGATGGTCGGGAGCCCGAGACGTGACGTTGATAGATCGTCGTCAATCTTAAGATTTTGTGTGGTCCTATTCAATGAGCGTTTTGAAGATTATTTATTTATTTTTTGTTGGATTCATTTAAATTGCAAATGTTTTTTTCTCACTCTGCGGTAAAAAAATGCTTTAGGCTTTGTTTCAATATAACAGAGTAATCAGAAGAAACTTGATGTTAAGACATCCTATTCCCCATTAAGACAACGAATTGAGTGGCAGAGTATTTTTAGCAGAGATAATCAGACGCTTTACCTGGACGGCTTTCCGTTATATGGTAATACCACAAAGAAGAAGATTCAAATAATTTCCACGATATGAAAATTTATCTAATATTTAGATTTCAGAAAAGGAAAAAAATATCATAATTTTCACTATGCTGCGCGGCGTTAAATTCCGCATCATAACGCGCAAGTAAAAAAAAGTGGAGAACAAAATAACATATTTTTAATTTTTCTCCACCAAATCCGACACTAGCGGGGATACGTGCCAGAAAGTTAAAACTCCTCTCTTACCACTTGTACCACAACTTCCGCGGACACAAGATGTCTTGCTTACTAATAGGCTTAACAATGATTTTCTTGCTTCCACTCCGATTAATTGTTTTAGATAAATGGTCCTCTTTGTTATTAATGAAATGATGCTTAATTCGTTTTTGTCTTTTCTTATTTAGTAATTAATATACTTCTTACTGGACCAGCACCAAAATTACTTAAGTTTTTTTAGCTTCATCGTATATCCCACATTTAGAAGAGCAGGTAGAAAGAATTTTATGTTTAGACTCTCCGTTTCCCACTAAACGTCAAATCGAATCGCGTGGCGAAACAAAATTTTTTCAAAAATTTATTCAAAAACAAAATTTTCGTAAAAATTAAATTAAATTCGTAACAAAATTTTAATGCATAAATGCTCGTATCTTTTGTTGTCTTTGTTTAGAAGTTTGATTTCTCTCTCTCTACGTGATCTCGAAATAAATAGTCGGAAAGACGGAGACAATTTCTATAAGGATTTCATTTTACCAGGTATTTTACCTATGTTGGACTTCTCGTTGTTCCCACTACGCTACGACGCAGCGTTGTTATACAATCATTATATTCATTACTAGCGGACCCGGACGCGGCTACGCCTGCTTGAAATAAAGAATATAATTTCTATAGAAATATAATTTCAATCTAGATGAAATGCTAAAAGTGACTATTATATTTATTTTCATAAGGATGAATATCAAAATGACGCGGTAACGAACGCGGTCGCGTAGCGACGACGGTTGTTATTAACATGGCAGAATAAATTGCATGTCAAATTAGAAAGTATTTTAATTTATTAGTATATATGTGTAATGTAATGTTATATAGCCTATAGCACTTCTGAAGAATGCAGCTTTCATACAAAACAAAAACATGGTAAATCGGACCAGTAGATCCAGAGATCTTAGCGTTCAAACAAACAAATAAACAAACAAACAAACAAACTCTTCCGCTTTATTATATTAGTATAGATTTTAAAATTCTATAATATTCCCCATCCCCTAATCTTTTTTAATAGCACCACATACATTTAATATAGAACGTTTATGCAAATGTGGTTTTTGCCATATCCGAGTAAATTTGCATTCATTTGAGGTCTCATTTCTGATGTTCAATGATACGTATGGAATATAAATAATACTTTTTTGTTTTTCTAATGGCTGTTTTGCATATTTTCCGGGAGTTTAGTTAAATACAAGTATTTAATTCGTTGATATTTGAAAAAATATGTGCCTCTACAGTAAAAGAAGGTAGTATAATGAATACTACAAAGGTACATATATTGTATTCGCCACTTAGCGTCTAAACACTATGTTCCCTCTGCCTACCCTGCCGTGTGCGGGATACAGCGTGAAGCTTATTTTATATATTGTATTCTGTTTTTTACGATTATGTAATTATGTATAACACTATAGAAATAAACATACATAAAACCACTATTTTTTAATAATACCTACACGTCAAAATTTCTCTCGCACAAAAAAAACATTCATATTTTCATGCCAATCATATTTATTTCTTTATACTTATTAACCCTAGTTATGTTTAAAAAGAAACAATACTAACAGACTGTATTTCTGCATAAAAAAAATTTAGATGTTATCATAAATATACCTACACAAATATAATTTCAGTTTTTTCCAGAAATTCTAGCGATAAGCATAAAATTATATGTTTAGTCTTTGTCGTCATATAGCCTTGTTTAAATGTCACGGTCTTCGGTGGGGTTTCCCTCATTCTACCATTGAAAATACTTATTTACAATATTTTAAATTTAATATTATAATTTACCGTTATGAAATCATCTTTATCATCGGCGCGTCGTCTGGTGGTAAACGTAACTTTTGTTTTGAGTTTTCGATGCCCACGCGTGTGATTTAGTTTTTACTATTTTCTCCTTCTGGTTTTAAAACAAAGTAAGGCATTGAAAATGCTATGTTTCGAAAATTGGATAGAGAGCGGGGAACGACAAGTCTTAATGCTAGGTTTCCTTTGCCTATCCGTAGATCGAACCCACAACCACCGCGTTTATAGTAGTTCCTTTATGTCATGATTGCAAAGAAAAGTAAAGGCAAAAGGTAAAATAATATAAACATGCTAGTAGAGTAGGGAAAAAACCATTTCAGGAAAACCAAGGGCAAGGTCGCCTCCCACGAAGAAACACAAGGTCCATCCACAAAGAGATTGAGAGTTTATGTAAGACGTGAAAGGAATTATTATTGAATCATTCCTGTTCAATGTCAGCCTTTAGAAATGCGAAAAGAGACTCAGTTTTATTATAAACTACTCGTGGCTCGCAACTTTCCATGTATATATTTTAAAATTAATTTCTAACCTTTTAACCTGAGTTTTACAGAAAAATTTTAAGAATTTATAGAGACTAATTTCCTTTTATTCCATTTTTGTTTAGGGAGATCAAGATCAAAAAATATAACAAATAACATCAAATACATCAACATTCTCCACAAAACAATGCTGCTACAAAAAAAAACACCAGCCCAAATTAAAACCAACCCTTTTGTCAATAGAAATGCCACTTACAATTTTTCTGCGCCCAGCCCGTTAGCGTTACATTTGCAAAATTACACCGACCCCCCAATGGATGCCCACAGACACTCTAATGTCCAACCATCAGTACTTAAATGACACACGTCAGTCTCCTATTACAACTCTTCAAATCAAGGAAATCACAAATTCCTCATCCATTGCTTTTCCAATACAAGAGAAAATAATATAACTAAGTTGAAAACAAGAAATGTATAGTAAATTTTACAATTCTCATGTTACAGTAAAAGGTTTTCGTTCAGGAATTATGGGATAAATCCATCACTGCATTCAATGACGTCATTCCGCGTCGCAACGACAGGGCGGCGAAAGCGCATTTGTCTATGGTATTGCCACCATTCAAATTGTGATGTCGATCATTGTATTTCAGTATTTGTTGTTCTAACATATTATTATGTATCCTATATCTTATAAAACAAAGTCGCTTTTCGTGTCTGTCTGAACTTTCTAACTCTTCTTCTTCTAAACCACCCAACGGATTTTGATGC
>JAKRZM010001047.1:0-53578 GCA_036379175.1 Heliconius cydno galanthus | reverse complement strand
ATTTTGTATTTATTCAATTTCAGACTTCATTTGAACTTAGCCCTTTCATAACATTGTCAGTATCAATTTACACGGTGATTATCGCGTGCATACCGGCCGTGTTTGTGGAGTTGGCGGCGAATGAAGTAGACATTATTAAGGAAGTCTTAGCCAGGAACCTTTTGCTATGTCCTGGTAAAAAAATCATAACTGTATATGTAACTATAATATATATAGCGTAAAAAACATATTTTTAATACAAGTGAAACTTTTCATTATTCTTTATATTATTTAGTAAAACACCAAGAATTTTAACCAAGTCTCTTTTAGACTCCAAATAATTTAATCAATATAAAAAATTGAGCTTTATAATTTAAAGAAAGTTTAGTACAATTTTATGCATCTTATTTACCTGCCAAGGTAACCACCATTCAAAGTTTATATTTCTTGATAGTGTTTACAGGTGTTGGATTCATGCGCATCTAGGGTCTTTCACGTTTTGCAACATAACGAAGGTCTAATAGGGCTGGAAGCAGTCAGACTTTTTGACTATTTCTATATGAAGAACTTATCACTTATCGTATATTAATTTAATACAGTAGCAGGAATATTAACTAAGATTATATTTAATTCCAGATCAGGACCTACTATCGGAGACGCAACACGCGTTAGATTACATTAATCTACTACCATTTAAATACAGCATATGGCGAATAATTCCTGTAAATGCATCTCTTCCTCTTAAATTTGCTGGATTATGTGTTACTTATATTATAGTAGTAGCTCAATTTAGTGGTGTTACTATCAATGCTTAATTTATAATATTTAAATAAATTTGTATGGATGCATTATATTCTTTTTATTTTTCTCTTTCTTTTTCACTTCACTAGTATTCAACCTGGGCACCAAGTGGTAAGACACTCCGTTACAAATTTATATAGTAGTTACGCTTTGCATCGTAACTAGTATCAATAAAGACATTTAATAATTCGTTCCCCCGAATGAGAATCCAGCTGAGCATTAAATCGTCTGGTCTAAAATACTACCTCTTTATTACTTCTTCGGTCTTCTGTGGTCTTCAGTGATAGTTATTCTTTGTACTTGAGCCTCTGAAACTTTAGTCCATCTAAATTCTATGGATTTTTTTTATTTAACAAAAATCTTTTTTATCACACGACAGTATCACCGCTTCTATAAAATGCAACAGTAAGAATGTAAATCTTGTAACTAATAAATTATTACAACTATTTTGACGATTACCTAACAAAGTACACAGAGGGAACCTAGTGTTAAGAGACTCCGCTCCTATTAAAACACTTCCGTTACCCACTTTCCACCGAATTCTGGACACAATGCGTGATGAGTGGCGGACCTCAACGCCGCGCTCTGCCTCCATACTACAATAAAGAAATTAAAATATTAAATATTTCATTTCCTAGAGTGGGAATCGAACTCACAACCATTCGCGTACCGTTGCACTTTTGTGCCTGTACGCCACGGCAGGCCTCAATTTTGTATTTTTTATTATAACATGGGTTCGATCCCCACTGAGATGAAATATTTATATATTGTGTCGAGGCAAAGCGCGGCGCTAAGTTCTGCCACTCAACACGCAATGCCTCCAGAATCCAGCAGAAAGTGGGCAACGAAGTGTGTTAACACTAGGTTCCGTCTGCCTACCCTTCTGTGGGAGACAGCGTGAAGCTGATTTGATTTTATTTTATAACGTGAAATATATCTACTAAAAATATAATATAATCGATTTTTTATATCTTTATAGGCATGTTCAAAATGCAAGGTCAAATGAGACATTCTATCGCTACAAATTATAGACAAAGGTGGAGAAATCTTTGAATTTTATGTGTAATTTTAAATATTGTGTTATAAATAAATACATATATATTTTATTATTAGTTAATGGATTATGTTGACTACTGTTAGTCGCGGTCTTCGCATGATATTTTAATTTTATTATATTTTTATCTATTATGTATGAAAATACATAATAGATAAAAATAATAAACTTATCAATATTTTTAGTAGGTACATATTTCTCTCGTGATTTACGGAATAGATATAGAAAAACTTAGTAACTGTATTATAAAAACAAATATAAATGAAGATAATATTACTTTAGGCTTATTAACATAAAACGCGATTAATGAATTGCCGTCTGAAATTAAAAATATATAAATATGTATATTGTATGTTGTACTCTAGAATCCGCTAAAATTAGTATAAAACAGTCTGGGTTCTAAAAGTAATTGATGATGAGAGAGATTGAGATTTGGAATGGGAGGGACAGTCTGGGGGTTTTGTGGTGTTTTAGTAAATATACAATTAATACTCAAATTCTTATATATATAATATATATTTAATTTTTGCTATAAAATTCAGATTTTATATGTAGCAGTACGTAATGTAGCAGTATGCAGTATGAACCAATTCAGTAATATAATTTATGCACCTATATCCAATTTTTGTCATATTAAATTCAGTGGGCAGAATTTCTATTAGGTGGAATAGCGGTTTGAACAGGGTCACCGAAAGCTGAAGGCAACTCAGGACTGGCGTTGAGCTCTGACACTCAACACGTAAAGCCTCCAGAATTCATTGGAAAGTGAGAAACGGAATGATGAGGTATGTCTTAATGTGAACAGAATACTCTTTGCCTACCCTGCTATTCCTGAAACAAACGTACAGATATAATATTTATTATAGATTGGATATTATGACTTTATTACTATTGAAAAACATTCAATATGAGTAATGATATTTTCTATGACACGTAATGACGTACTACTATTCCATCAGTGGGCCTTACTAAATATATCTTGTAATACGTTGTTTCATATGAAAATAAACATAATGTTTTATTTTCAAAATTTACAGGATTTTAAGAAACTTATGAACATACGTTTATATTTCGGACATAATCACTTTCCTGAGTATTCAAAATTTACGTGTTATTTTTTCAATATTTATTGTTTTATTTATTCTGCCAGTGTATTCTTTATATATTTTTATTATTATCCACTGCCTTTAGATTTTTTTTACAACGTCACTTACACGTACACAATGATTGAAGTGATTTGCAATAACCTACTCTCTTTACTATCGAGAGGAAAATATATATGGAAATTATATGTTTTAATAGAAAATGTTAATACTAAACTTAATTTTAGAAAAATTAGAATAACTATCGGTATTTATGTGTTGATCTTTATATGTGTGGCATTCCGCATCTATATGACTGTGAAATATAGTCCATTTCCGTTAAAAGATTTTCGGACCTGGACAACCACAATCGCTTTTACAGGATTGTGTGTTAATTACTTATCTAAAATAGTTCTATTTGATATTATTTATAATTTAATGAAAGCTATACGGAATCGATTTGAATCTAAATTTATGAACGTAAACGTAATAGGGCAAGCGAGAGTGAGATATAAAATTGAGAACATTAAGTTATGCCTCTCAGCTTATATTGATATACATAATTTTATAGAGAATATGGATTTCGAAGTTAAAACTTGGGTAAAAATTTTGCTTTAAATGTATATATATATCTGTAATATTATTTTAATATAATAAATTAAATTGTAAATATATTTTTAGATCCTCGTTACTTTATTTATAAGCTTACCGAAAACTGTCATTTTTACTCACAGGGCATTGGCGCGAATATTTAATAAGGTATGCTAATACATTTTACTATTAATATATTAGTAAACTAAACCCACATTCTAAAAATATTGGCATAATTTAAAAATAAGTTCAAAATAAAAACTTGAAATGTATAAGGTGAAACGTCGATGGAGTCAAATAAATAGTGTTAGGAAATGTCTTGGGAGCCAAATTTAAGACATTGTGTGCCCTTATCATAATTATATCTATATCTGAGGCCAGTCGTGGTACAGGGTCACAAATTGTGACTATAAACCGACTGAGGGTTGGAGGCGGAAGGACCGGTTGAGGGTTCGATTCCCACTCGAGGAGATGAAATATTTATTTAAATTTGTATTTCCATGTTTTCGCTCTGGAGTCGAGGCAAAGAGCGGCGTTGAGTTTCGCCACTCAACACGCCACGTGTCTTAATTGGAACGGAATGTCTTAACACTAGGTCTGCAGGTTCCCTCAGCCTACTATATGCGGGATACAGCGTGAAGTTAAAAAAATATCTCTAGGTATTTATTATTTAATTCCTAAGAGAATCCATCTACATATTACGTCAAACCTTTTAACACATGTTTAAATGCTTATAAAAATCTTTTCTTTTCAGTCTTCATATTTAGATATAGGAGCCATCTTATCAGTTGTAATATCTATTTATACGTTAATTTTTCTGTACATACCAGTCTTGCTGATAGAGTTAGCAGCAAATGAAGTTGATAATTGCAAAAAAATATTATCAATATGTGTTTTACTTAATGAAGGTAAATAAATTTATTATGTTTCTTATCTATATATATAAAAGGACATGTCCTCACTGACTGAGGTAAGACGCACGCACAGCCGTAACCGCTGTGCGTAGAAACGTGGAATTTGGACAGATGTTTACTTTCGTAATCTGGACATCCACTAAGAAGGAATTTTGAAAATTTTTAACCCTAAAGGGGTTGTGTGTATTTTTAATAGGGGTTGTAAGTTTGTATGGATTTTTTTTTAAATCGGCACCAATTTTTATAAAATTTGAAATTTAGATTTTTAAAAGTATTTAATTGAATACGTGTTTCATAGTTTTCTAGAATTCTCCCGCTAAGGGTGCAAATAACGGGTTGAAAGTTTGTATGGAAAAATCTTCAAATCGCCACCGATTTTTATAAAATTTGAAATTTCGACTCTTAAAAATATTTCATTGGACACATGTTTCATGGTTTATTAGAATTCACCCCTAAATAAGCTAGCGAAGCTGCGCGCGTCCGCTAGTTAAATATATAATAAGTAAATTATGTGACTAGTATATTTTTTTTAAATAAAGCATAAACGATTATATTTAAATGTGATCAAAAATTGTGAGTGCACAACAGTTGTTGTTTTTGGAATCATTCCACACGGAGAAATTAATTGTTTAATATTTTTATTTCTATGCTCTAGCAACAAAACAAAGTACAGCGGCGTTTAGTTACGCCACTCAACGCAAAGTTAGCTCAACAGAAATAACATAAGTTGTTATTACATACATTGCAAAATGAGTTGTTATCTATATATATAAAAGGACTTGTCCTCACTGACTGAGGTAAGACGCACGCACAGCCGTAACTGCTGATGGTATAATCGTGATATTTGGACAGATGTTTACTTTCGTAATCTGGGCATCTACTAAGAAGGGATTTTGAGAAATTTTTACCCTAAAAGGGTGAAATAAGGGTTCAAAGTTTGTATGGAAAAAAAATTAAATCGAGACCGGGATTTCTATAAAATATGATATTTTGATTTTTAAAAGTATTTAATTGAATACGTGTTTCATAGTTTTCTAGAATTCACCCCCTAAAGGTGCAAATAAGGGGTTGAAAGTTTGTATGGAATAATCTTTAAATCGCCACCGATTTTTATAAAATTTGAAATTTAAACTCTTATAAATATTTCAATGAACACGTTTCGTGGTTTATTAGAATTCACCCCTAAATAAGCGAGCCAAGCTGCGCGCGTCGGCTAGTTATATATATACACGCTTAATTGTTTATTTGTTGTATAATAAGGATAGAATAATTATTTAAAAGGAGAAATCCTTCACATTTGAGGGAAGAGTATCGTAACACTAGGCTCTGCCTCGCTGTTAAAAAAAGCGTGAAGCCTCTTTTTTGACCTAAACTAATATATAATTATAATTTTACTTTCCAAGATCAAGCCTTGGTTGAAGAAACGCAGCTTGCTTTGGACTATATGAATGCATCCCGATTCAAATTAAATATATGGAGAATATTGAAAGTGAACGCGTCTCTACTATCGCTCTTTACAAAATTATGTGTAACTTACATTATTGTTTTCGCACAATTTACTAATTTTAGTTTAAGTTAAATAGTTGTTATGTATTATAAAAATATAAAATTTTCAATTTGTGTTTTCTTTTATTTTTTTAAGGAAAAGAAAGAAAGAAGTAAACTGAGAACCTAGAAAGAAACCCAAGAGAAAGATACCCAAAAATTCTGTCGAATTCTAGAGGAATGCGTGATGAGTGACTTGACTCTTACTAGGAATCGAATCCCAACCGTTACTTAGAGTCAGATGATTTCTCAAGACGCCGTCATTGCTACTCTAGTCATAATATTTTAGCATCCTGTTATGCGTTAGGTACAGAACTTTAATTGTTAAAATAAGAGCACTTCAATACGTTTACTATCTAAAGTACATTTAATTTTAAAATGTTAAAAAATTGAACATTCCACGATGAAAAACAAAGTAAAAGCTATTTCATTTCGCTTTAACCTATTATTACGACTGTAATTAATGTTTGTTATAGAAATGTATTGTTGATACATGTATTTGTTCCCGGTTTTTACCTTAATTTCTTTATAACTCACATTTTTGTATTTAAATTGTGAGTACTAACTTAAACTAGTCAAAGGTTTATACGAAACTATATAAATCGTAAATCTTCTTACGATTTACATAATCTTTAAAGCTTAAGCTGTTAGGTAATTACATTCAATTGACATGATGAAGTAGGCAAAAGGAACTTAGTGTTAAGACACTCCGTCCCTCACTTTCTGCCGAATTCTGAAGGCATTGCATGTTGAGTGGCGGAACTCAACGCCGTGCTTTACTTCGACCTCGACACCAGAGCGAAGAAATGGAAATATAAACGTAAATAAATATTTCACTTCCTCGAGTGGGGATCGAACCCCCAACCGTCGCGTTACAGTTACACCCTTGTGCCGCTGTGCCACAACGGCCTCAAGTGTAAAACGTGTAAAAGTTAGACTTATATAAGTTTAAAAATAATAGTACTTTAACAAATAAAACAAATCTATTTTTAACCGACTTCTGTAAGAAAAGGAGGTTATCAATTCGACTGTTTTTTTTTTTTTTTTTTTATGTTTGTTACCTCATAACTTTTGACTGGGTGAACCGATTTTGAAAATTTTTTTTTTGAAACTTCAAAATTTTTTACTTCAAAATTTTTTTTTTGAAACGTCAAAATTATAAAATCTTTATATAATTATTTTTCACTTTTTAGTTCGTTGTTAGAAGTCGGTTTTCTTTTTTTGTTAAAAATTAATTTATTGATATTACATATACACAGATCAATTACAAAGTTTCAAGTAATTACCAAAAAGGAAAAATATATTCTGTTTAACATTTAGTGTGCTGTGAAGTCGTCCATATAATATTTTACCTATATTAGTTCAGTCATATAAATACTTTAATTTGATACATATGTATGTAAAATGTATTACCATAATACTGTATCGAAATTGAAAAAACTTATGGATTCGCATCTATACTTTGGACACTACCACTTCCTATTTTAATTTTGTAAAGTTTTTTTTATACTGCTTACTTTATATTGTCGGTATTTTCTTTGTGTATTTCTATATATACCTTTGGATTTTGAAACAGTATTTGCGTGTTCAGTTTTACAGTCATTAATCAAAATGAAGGTAATATTTTTACTGGTATGTTTCAAGTGTATTAGTATTTGTTGTCCAACTTCAGTAAAACCTGATACCTAGCTTCCTTTACATCTGTTTTAAAAAACTTACAAAATTCTGAAAAGTCAAATAAATATGCCCATAAATATCTCCTTGAAAACTTTCAAAAATGTTATAAATAGTCGTCTCTTGTTTGGTCACTATCATAATTTACAATATTCAAATTCATTAATACGATTGTACTGTATTGCATTCACTTTTAATTTAATTTCCATATATTTTATACTATTTCCCGAACCATTGAATTTTGACAAAAACTATACTTTTCCAATGATAGAAACAATAAGTAATAATTTGGTGTCTGTTATATTTCAAGGGCATTATATAAAAAAATTGTATATCTTGGTGGAGAAATCTCAAAAGATTTTGAATGTTACCAAAATTTCAATAACTTATTTAGTTTATGTGTGCTTAGTTCTAATTTTCGCACTTCGCTTGTATTTCTTATTAAATTTCTCAATGTATCCAGTAACAGACATTCGTTTTTGGGCTTGTGCTATTGCCTTATCATCGTACTTTATTAATCATATGACCAAAGTCGTAGTCTTCGATATCATCTATCAAACAATGAAATTAATAAAGAATAAGTTGCAATTTAGATATGTATTTACAAACGTAATTGGTAGAGAAAGAATGAATTATAGGGTACAAAATATAAAAAATAGTCTGTGTATATATGAGCACCTAGCGAATTTTATGGTGGATATTGATTTTGAGCTACAAGTTTGGGTAATTTTTTTTACGCTTCGCGCTATGTCTCTCATATAGCAGGTTAGACAGAGGGAATCTGGGAACTTAATGTTAAGATTCTTCTTTCCCCTTAGGACATTTACGTCTTCCACTTTCCGCCGAATTCTGGAGGCATTGCGTATTGTGTATTGATTTATTTTTATATTAACTAAATATACTAACTAATCTAATCTTGTTTCAGATTTTAATAACATTATTACTTAGTTTTCCAAAAGCACTCACATCCATATACTTAGCAATGAAATCGGTTAGCTTACTATCATATTTTCTTAATATAATATTCTAAATTGACCTGAAAATACAAAGTAACTGACTGACCATAGCGTGGAGTTTACTCATTATATTAAAATATTTTTAATGTATGCCTAAAAAAAGTATTAAATAAATATTCATATTCATACTGAATCAATTCAATATAGAAAACTTTGGTAGATAACAATATGGAAGCAGATTCTGTGACAATTGATAACTAGATCTACCTTGTGTTGGCTGAAGTAAAGTGGTGGTAATTGATTTCAAATAGCATCTGACTCTCACCTTCTATCATTATTTCAAGAATTTATGACAGAATCTGCGTATAGTACGGAACGTGTCAGGGTTTTGCATAAAAACAAACGAGGCTCATTGTGAAGTACCTTGGTACCAAGATAATTGATTTTCATCTAATAGCAACTTGCCTATTTCAATTGATTTTTAATATCCAGATATTTTATGTAATATCTAATTAATCAATTAGTTCATAATTTATGTATATGTATTTTCCAGAATATATTCCTTGCGATCGTCCATTGCATAATAACATTCTACACAATTTACATTTCATGTGTACCAGCTTTACTGATTGAATTAACATTAAATGAGAAAGATATGATAAAGAAGGTATTGATGAACCAATTGCTGGTGTCAACAGGTAATTGTAAAGTTTTAAGACCTTCTGTAGTATTGGTGGTGGGTTCACTTACAATGGTAGAAAGTATGAATTTTACAAAAAAAATTAATACTAAAAAAAAAGCTATTTAGGCAAACTTTAAAAAGGTACCTTTTAATTGTCAAAATGATATCATTCTTCGATACTTTTGAAATTCGTGAATATTTGAATACTATGATCTATTTAAGTAAATGTATTTACGTTTGTATGATTATTCACAAATTCAGAAAATTTAAAGTCATATTGAGGTGACCTTTTTTAATTAAAATTAAGTGTATTCCAAACTCATCAAAGTCTAAATACATCAAAATTAGAAGATTTTGAAATTTATTACTTGTATCAAAAGCATAAGATTAATGTCTTATAAATAATTTGGTCTCTTCCAGATTATGAATTGCAAGAAGAAATTCGTCGTGCATTAGATTATATTCATTTAGTATCCATAAAGTGTTACGCCTGGCGAATGATAGCCCTGGATGTAACTCTGCCCTTGAAGTTTGTCAGCACTTGCATCACCTATGTAATTGTCATAGCGCAATTTAATAATGTTACTATTTCATAATAAAACACTATAAGTAAATCGTATATTTAATTTTAAATCCAATTTTGGTAAAAGTCGTCTCTACATTTTAGAATAAATATAAATTTAAAATGACGGAAGCAAATATGCAATTTATATCAATAGAACGAAGCAACAGCTTAATATTTTAATTTTTTATAATATTTTAAAGATGTAACTTATTTTAAGTTATATGATCCTAGCATATTTCTAGACTTCTAGTTTGAATTATTTAAATAAATTTTAACAAATATAAAAAAAAATACTAGTATAGTAAGCTCTTATCCAAAGAATATAATAGTAATAATAATAATGTTATTAAATAATTCGTAATCGTAACAAAAATGAAAAAATATCATAACAACTAAAAAATAAAGGAGCAATATTTCAATCGAATAACTAACTACACTATCTCGTCTGGTGTCCCACAGGGTTCACATTTTGGTTCAATTATTTTTAACATTTTTATAAGTTACTTAATTTCCTATTTCAAATATTCGACACCACCATATTTATACAGTTTTTGCGTAAAATATGATTTTCTAATGGCTCTAGCTGTGTCCATAAAAATCACAATAGTATTGTTTACTGGAGTAACGCTAAAGGAATGGGGTTTTACAAAAACAAATGTCATCATAATAAATTTATTTAAAAATAAAATCCCAAACACGTACAAATAAGGTAAAGTACAATGACACTCAATTGGTCAGTGCAAAAAATGTATTATAAATGTTAAATAATAATATAATACATTTTAAATAAATCTATCTAATCATATATCGTGCAATAATTGCGAAACATAGTCATTTGATGTATTAATCACTCGATCGATTGACTTCTCAGTGTGGGGGTGACAAGTTTGCAGTAAAATGGAAATACACACACCAGCCAAGGGAGGTAATATTTACTTTCGTTTACATATTTAAACAGACAAAGAAAACTGAAACGATTCCATACATTTTTGGGCCCAGAATATAAAGAAATGAAAATAATATGATTTAATACGTTCAGGTTAATCATTCCCTCCCTGAAAATTCAAATATTTTAAATTTTGGCAATCTGAAAGCTGAGTTATTAGAGATTTGATTAAAGGGAGATTGTTGTTGCTTGTTCCAAAGGATGTCTCTGTCAGTTTCTGAGTATTAGAAAGAACAATTGATACACTGGCTCCGCCTGTCGAATCTTCTACGTGGAGATGCCTCGTTCAATACATTTGACATTCTCAGAATTCAACATACGACAAGAAGTACAAGTTCTCAATAACAAAATTGAAAATGCAAAAATCATCAGACACGATGTCATTGTCAATCAGCTGTCACATCTGTCATTCAAAATATGATTGAATTTAATCAGTTAAGGATCTAAAACTTATTTTTTCATTTTTCTCCAAGCTTTTAGTATGTCAATTAATTATTATTTGCTATTCTAAAAAGAAAAAAATACAATTTTTTTAGACCACATCTTAACTCTTTACATTTAAGCCTAACAGTTTCTTTTAGTAGTTGTTGATCATAAAGAAAATTCAAATATATAAACAAGCTTATTATTAAAAAGTGATATTATTAAGCTGTGCTACAATAATGACAAAATTGATACAATTACTGATATATTTTAGAAGCAAAGTTATATTTAGATCTACCATCCGCCATACATTATATTTTATAGGTACACGATTAATATAATCTAATGCATTCTGAATGGCTTGTTGCAATTCGTAATCTGAAATAGAAAATATTATATTTTTTAATCATAAACTTAGGCAAAATCATAACCATAAACATAAATTTAATCATAACCTACCTACTAATCATAACGGATTCAAATGCTATACAAAGGAGACTGAAACTTTTAGGCTTAAATGGAAAGAGTTGAGATGAAGTCAAAAAAAATTATCATTTTTTCATTTTTAGAATAGCAAATAATAATTAATTGACATACTAAAAGTGGAGAAAAATAAAAAAAAAATGTTTTAGATGTTCCTCGCCCTCTAGTGCCTTCTACTCTGATTTATCACTTTGAAACCTGGATATTACAGACGCAGAATGAAAGAAAGACTTGAATGGTAACATGCGAAGATATTACAGTAATAATGAAGAAGAACATACCAGGTAGTTTGGGCACATCGTCAGAATGAACGATAAAAGAATAGCAAAAGATTTTAAGAACAAAAAGAATTAGTATACGAAAGTGAATGATTTAAAATAAAAAGGTATCAAGAGGCCTTAGCGTTTGGCGCTCTGTTCTCTCTCTGTTGGTAAAAAAAACGAGTTGCTACATCTACTTATATAGCTAGTCATACTTTGTCATTATCAAATAATTCGTACGTATCTATGATAACGCTGTCTGCAAAAAAAATACAAAACAGATTATTTGAAATATGTTGTTGATAAAAACCTGTCGATATTAGCAGATGATTCATCAACTTCTTCTTTATAAGATCCACTTCATGTGATGTTAATTCAATCAATATCAATGGTAAACATGAAACCTGAACTGTATAAATTGCAATCATGCAATGTATTATCCTTTGGCTTGTATCCTGAAATCAAATCCGATCACCAAAATAAATTTGTAAATTACCCTATTTTAATATACATTATAAGGGAAATCAATCATTATTTATTAATATTTTTATTTCTTCGCTCTGGCACCATGGTCAAAGCTCGTCGTTGAGTTCCGCCACTCAACATGCAATGCCTTGAAAATTCGGCGAAAAGTGGGGAACAGAGTATCTTAGCACTAGGTTCTCTCTGCTCAACCTACTATATAAGGGATACAGCTTACGCTGTGATGTGACCGGTTTTTTATTTAATATGTGATGCCGATTAAAGATTTGAGATGTAAATAATATCCAGTTCTTACAACTATGTTTCAATAAGATATTGTAATTTCACCTCTTTCAACGTGAAATAAAAAGCTGCGATTGCTCTTGGAAAACTTATTAATAATGCTGTTAAGATCTGAAACAAAGTTTTATCAGTAACCAGTTTTTCCTCATGCTGAAATATTCAAACTATGATATATCTATTCCTTTTGTACTATCCGTGGGTCTAATAAGCTACTTAACATAAATAACCTCTGAAAAGATTATACAAAAATAAGTATATATGAGGCCATTCGTGGCGCAGGGGTACGAAGTGTGACTGTAAAACGACTGGTTGTGGGTTCGTTCCACCCACCCCCCACTCGAAAAAATGAGCTCTGGTAACGAGGCAAAGCCTCCNTGTGACCGGTTTTTTATTTAATATGTGATGCCGATTAAAGATTTGAGATGTAAATAATATCCAGTTCTTACAACTATGTTTCAATAAGATATTGTAATTTCACCTCTTTCAACGTGAAATAAAAAGCTGCGATTGCTCTTGGAAAACTTATTAATAATGCTGTTAAGATCTGAAACAAAGTTTTATTAGTAACCAGTTTTTCCTCATGCTGAAATATTCTAACTATGGTATATCTATTCCTTTTGTGCTATCCGTGGGTCTAATAAGCTACTTAACATAAATAACCTTTGTAAATATTATACAAAATTATGTATGTATGAGGTCATTCGTGGCACAGGGGTGCGAAGTGTGACTGTAAAACGACTGGTTGTGGGTTCGTTCCACCCACCTCCCACTCGAAAAAATGAGTTCTGGTAACGAGGCAAAGCCTCCAGAATTCAGCGGAAAGTCTGCCTACTCTCCTGTATGCGGGATACAGCGTGTAGGATACACTTCTTATTTAACCAGACAAAGGAAGCACGTATATTATGAACGGTATCCCTCAAAATTTCATGCGTTTGAAATGTAAAAAAATATAAATTTATGTTTACCCATATTTGTATCTCGAAATCAATATTCTCCGTAAATTCCGCCAAATATTTGTAAACGCGCATACAATTTTTAATATTTTGTATTTTATTATTTATTCTTTCTCTGCCTATTGCGTTCAAAAATAAAAATCTGAATTCGATTTTATTTCTTACAAGTTTCATAGTTTGATATACAATGTCAAAAACCACTAATTTTGTTATATAATTGATGCAAAGGGAGATATAGGCAAATATAATAATCCAAAATCGAATATCCTTGATTGGGTAAATATATGAATATAATATAAAAGAAAAACGAATTACAAGTAATAAACTAAAGTACACGTAAGCCGCGATAGTTACACGAACTTTTGAAATCATCAAAATTTTTTGAGTTTCATCGATTAGGACGTACATTTTTTTAACATAGCCTCCTTGAAATATAATAGAAATAAAAGTGTTTAATATCCCTTCTGTCATAGTATAATGATAGGGTAAGGAAAAGTTCCATATATCAGAAAAAGACAATATATAACTGAAAAACAACGTGGAAACGATAATGATGCAGAATAATCGTATGAGTATTCGCGACTTTGAATATTGTAAATCATGATAATGTCCAAATAAAAGACGAATGTCGATAATTTTCTTTAAATTTTCTAAAGAGATTGACATTTTGGTTTCCAGGTTAGAAAGAAACACAAGCTGCACTGTAAATGTAAACTAGATTTAACACAACGTATAGTGCCTACTTGAACTAAATAAATAAAATGATTGCTTTTGATAAACGACTACAGAATACAAAGATAATTAGATATATATCATACATATAAATCGTATTTATTACTCTAAAAAATTATGTTTTCAATATTCTAATAACCTTTCGAATACAATCTATTTGCTTATAGATTACTTAATGAATAAAGCTGTGTGTCTGTATATCAAATATTTAAAAATAAATATTCAATAAAAAACCAGACAAGCGTAAGTCGGACTCGCCCACCGAGGGTTACACAATACGTACAAAAATTGGCGGTCTCGAGTTTCTTTCTGAAATTTAAGCCTAGCTTTTTAGAGCTAGAGCCCTTTCATCACCTATCACCTTTTTGATCTCACTTGAACTAGCAACTAGCAACTTAAATAATAAATTTTGCCAATTAGCCTAACCCCCGCCCCCCTTTTTTAAGGCTGTACTTTACTCAGCACGCAGTGCCTGCCGAATTCGGCGGCAAGTGGGGAACAGATGTGTCTGAATTGGAACTGTGTCTCTTAACATTAGGTTCCCAGGTTCCATCTGCCTAACCTGCTATGTGCAGCGTGAATGTAGTCCTAAAGTACAACGTGCGTCCAATCAAATGAAATTTTAGGGCGCGCCCGCTCGATGGTTAGTAACAAAAGCTGGAAGTACGCCATACGCCATAAGATGAACGTGGTAAAATACTGGGCCTAATTTTTGGCAACAGGAGACAACAGAGATTGTGGGCAACAGCACTAGCTGTGCGTGTGAGTGTTTTAGTGTGCTTATTATGTATGACCATGGCATTTTAATATGAGGTATTTCTATTAATAGAGGCTCATAATTAGAAAGGCGTACGACTGCATAATTTCATATACACGTTAAAATGTTGCAGTCAATATATTTTATAGAAAGTTGCGTATAATACCAATTAGTCTAATTTGTTTTTTTTTCGATCATGAAGTTAATGCTGCTAGCCCTATTGGCTTTTACAGTGACACCGGTGGGGGGGGAGGGAAGAGAGTACTCTGTCCCTGAAGAAATGCAAGTACTATGTGGCTGCCTGTGAGGAAGTCGACGACTGTAAGGGAAGCACTATGGAGCTTGTAAGGATGCTAATGGCGGTAAGGGCGTACCCTACGGGACTCTAACCTCGGTTTGCGGCTGTCGAGCGGACTGGTAACCTAATTCGCTATGGCATTTTACTGATGACAACATTGTATTTTATCAATAACTAAATTGTAGAAAAGTCCGCATTTGATTGAATTTGATTGAATGGAGAATAATCACAAAATTTAAATTCTAGCTCATCGTATTGTTTTTTAAAAACAAAAAATACGTGTGAAAGAATTATTTTGATACGTCTTTTAGTTTTTGAGATATTGTCCTTTAAAGTAAGCGCGCGACGCGAGATTCCGTCGGGCCGTAACCGACTCGCGTGACGTCACAGGTCTTGCAAAACTCGCTCGCTCAGTTCGTCTTCGTTCGCTCGCAGTTCGCGCTCTTCTTTAGCTCGCGTTCCATCACAAATTTAGTTTCGTTTAATAAATAATATATAGATATATATTTAAAATCTTTTTTTTTTCACAAACATAATGTAATAGCGAGCATTGTATTTTAAGATATTGAAGTTTTGATAGTACTTTGTCAAAAAAACAGTTCTATCTTGCTCGGTTTCATGGCGTGTTGTACCAAAATCTTTAGCTTTGATTATTTTTATTGTAGTATCGATACTAGAAAGCTTGAATTTTTTCCAACAACACTTGGCTTGGCTTGAGTGTTACCACAAACTTAATCAGTACTTTAATGGAGAAACTACTCAGAACTTCGATGGAGGCATACAGGAAAAAAAAGAAGAGCTCTGCATTAGATTTGCGGCCTTTTTAGATTTGCAGAAGGCCTGTAACTGTGTGCCTTGTCAATGTATTTGGAGGGCATTGCGATCCAAAGGGATCCCTGAGGCCTATATTAAGATTATTAGGTATATGTACCACGATCCCGCTTTGCGATTCGCGATGGTTAGGACTGCTGTTGGCGGCACCAAACCCTTTAGATCACAGTAGGGGGTTCACCAATGCACGGCTCTTAGTTTGTTCTTATTTATTGTAGAGCTGAATACAGTCAGGGCTCACATCCAGGACCAGCCTCCATGGCTGATGATGTATGCCGATGACATTGCACTCATTGAAGAGAACCAACTAATGCTGGAGCGTAAAGTGAACCTCTGGAAGGGTGCGCTTGAGAACGGCAGTCTTAAACAAAATGTGTCGAAGTCCGAATACATAGCCTGAGGGAGCTCGGACTCGAGCACTGTCCTTATAGGTCCTGAACCAGGCGTTAAGTTGGAAAAGTTTCCTGGGCCAAATGGTGGGAGGATACTGGTGTGGTCTGCGACCGCAGAATACCACCCAAGCTCAAGGGGCTGATATATAAGAGCATCATCTGACTGGTTCTTTTATACGGCAGCGAATGTTGGCCAGCACTATCTCGGCATGCTGAGAATCTTCACATCACGGAAATGAAGATGCTGAGATGAATGGGCGGCGTAACGCGGTCTGACGCATACGTTACACATTCATTTGAGGTAGTCTTGGGGTCCATTACGTAGCGGATAAGCTCCAAGAGTGTGGCCTAAGATGGTATGGCCACGTTGCGCGCCAGTTAGGAACTGTGTCGGATGCTGGTGCCCTGCTATGTCTATCCTGTCCCTGGAGCTAGCCCTCGGAACGCCCAAGGATGCGGTGTTTGGATGTCGTGATGCAGGACATGAGTACCAATGGTCGAACCACTCAGGTACCAATGGTTGAAGACTCGTCGCTTCGACGATGTAGCCCATTATAAATGCCATGGTATGTTTACAATGACCTCTGCTGGCGGCACAATCTTCGCAGATTACGTATAAACTTATTGGTTCTTTTCATTGCATTCTAAACTGCAGTAATATTGTTTAATACGTGCGCGGTGTTCTGCTGTAATCTACATTTGGCAATACATACATTACCTACTCTTTTAACTTATACGTACGCAATAGCATCATGACCATAACTCTCTCTTGCCGATCTTCAATAATCACAATAAAAATATTATTCTGATATACATATATAGAAATATTAAAAATCTACATCAAAGAAAATGTACATCTGCTCAACTTACTGCATGTATTTAGTTATATTATTATTATATTATTTTCACTTATAAAACAATCTTACTACTTTGAACTGGAATAAAAGGTTTAGTACTTTTAACGCAAATAGCGTTACCTACAATATGAAACTAGTTAGGTTAGGTTACATTACAGTTTTAAATAAATAATTTCAAACAAAATAACATAAGATATTATCTATCACTACCCCAAATCGACATAATATTACTAGTTAGACAACAAAACTGATCTTCGCATTTTTACTCCTTGCATTTCTGCGGCGATGAAATCACTATTATTCGATAAATAATCGGGAACCATAAATCCATATATTACAGGTAAGTTATCCGATTGCCCTTTTTCGAATCCCTCATCCATTTTAATTAATTGGATTAACACTTTAGCACAGGTAAGAATCAAACAAACAAAGTACTGCGCGAGATCTCCTAACTATCACCGGCGACTAGCGAGTTGCAAGACCTGTGACGTCACCGCCGACCGCGGGACTGTAAGCGGCATTTAAAATTTTTGCAAACTTCAAATGCCTGTAAAATCATAACTACTTGGTTTTTTTTAATGAAACAAAAACTAGTGTATTTGTATACGTAAAAACATTACTGTAACGAACTTTGAAGCATTATTTCATACCTATTACCATTCCTCATTGAGATTGAATTTGATTTACCATTTGGGGTTCAACATTTAAGGCAAGTAAAGGAATCCCTGAAACTTAAGAGTGAGCTTATATATTTTTTAATAACTAATTGGTATTGCGTGTTGAGTGGCGTCTCATCATCTATTCTATGAAATTCATCTTTCCGCGGTGCCTAAAGCAGTATTACTTTAAAAAATATTTACAGTATTAATGTGCTTAGGAGTCACTCGTGGCGCAGGAAATGAAATATTTATTTAAGCTTATATTTCCATTTCTTTGTTCTGGTGTTGAGGCAAAGGGCGGCGTTGAGATCCGCCACTCAACACGGAATGCCTTTAGAATTTGGCGAAAAGCAGGGAACGGAGTGTTTTAACACTAGGACCTTTTCCTCTGCCTAACCTGACGTGTGCGGCATACAGCGTAAAGCAGATTTCATTTGATTTTATTTTAATTAATATCTTTATGAGTTAATTGTTACTAAAGACTAACAATCTTATACAAGTACACCCAGATGGGACAGCTATATCACAACCCTACTTAGGTAGGGACTAAAGACGATAAACAACAAAACTCGTCAAGAATAATAACTTGAATGATAGCCCTGGATGAAACTCTTGAAGTTTGTCAACACTTGTATCACCTATGTAATTGTCATAGCGCAATTCAATAATGTTACTATTTCAGAATAAAACACTATAAAAAAACGTATATTTTATTTTTAATCCGATTTTTTTAAAAGCCGTCTGCACATTTCAGAATAAATATAAATTTAAAATTACGTAAGCAAATATGCAATTTATTTTAATAACTAGCAAAGAACGAAGCGACAGGTTAATATTTTAATTTTTTATAATATTGTAAAGATGTAACCTATTTTGAGTGATATGATCCTAGCATATTTCTAGACTTCTAGCTTGAATTATTTAAATAAATTTTAACAAATATAAAAATATTTATTAGTATAGTAAGCTCTTATCCAAAGAATATTAGTATAATAATAATATTAATATTAAATAAATCGTAATCGTAACAAAAATAAAAATTAATCGTAAAAATTTTAAAAAACAAGAAAGGAGCAATATTACTATCGTAATATTAGAGCATTTTTATTTTTAAAATATTAAGGTATATTTTCTATATCAAAGTCACAAAATCTAGCACCATTTTATCTAATTATATATTTAAATAGTTGGTAACTTATTTTTACAATTATTAAACACTAATTCTGAAAAAAAAAACATGATATTTAATTTAAAATTACTATTTAAGGAGTGTATAGGCATTCCCAAATAGGCAAAATATGTACTTATGTACCTCAGTGAGAGTGTTGCTTATATTTATTCGTAAACAAGCCTTTGTAAGATTAGCCTTAAGAGCACGTTCGTAGCTGATCAATTTGAAAGAACATCATTAATTGCTCATGGAATCTGCTCAGAGTCTTAGACCCTTACAGAAAGGTGAGTACCAAATCAATTCGCCAAAGTAACGTTGTACAGATAAAACAAAATAATGAAGTATCTATTTAACTTAAGTCATATTTGCATCATAATTTTATGTGATTTTAAGTGTATTTCAATTAAATAACTACAGTATCCTGTCTGGTGTCCCAAAGGGTTCACATTTGGGTTCAATATTTTTAATATTTTTCTAAGTTATCTAACTTCTTATTTCAAATAACCGACACCATATTTATATATACATACAATTTATGCGTAAAATACTATTTTCTAATGGTTCTAACTGCCTCCACAAAAATCATAATAGTGTTGTTCACTAGATAAAGCTAAAGGATTGGAGTTTAACTCAAACAAATGTCATCATAATAAATTTACTTTATTAACATTATTACAGACCGTCTATTTTTTAAATAAAATCACAAAGACGTACAACTAAAGTAATTACAATGACACTCAGTTGGTCAGTACAAAAAATGGCACCAGCAAAAAATGTATTACAAGTATTAAATAATAACATAATACAATTTTCGAATCTATTTTATCTTGCGATTATCGCGAAACAAAATCATTTGATACATTAATTCTTCGATTAATTGACTTCTCAGTGTGCGGGCAAGCGACGAGTTTGCAGTGAAATCGAAATACACACCAATCTAGGGAGGCAATATATACTTTCGTTTATATATTTAAACAGACAAATTTACTAGTTACTGTTCTAAAAGAAAATTCAAATATATAAACAAGCTTACTATTAAAAAGTGATATTATTTAACTGTGCTACAATAATCACAACATTGATACAATGACTGATGTATTTCATAAGTAAAGTTATATTTAGATCTACCATCCGCCATACATTACATTTAATAGGTACACGATTAATATAGTCCAGTGCATTCTGAATCGCTTGTTGCAATTCGTAATCTGAAATAGAAGTTGTTATATTTTTTAAACATAAACTCATTACAGTCAGTCCATTTGTCTAACCTAAATATGAGTAAGGCAAAGGTTTTCACTTCGGAAGAAATTAAAAATGAATAGATTGCAAGATGACCGGAAGTCAATGGTAAGGTATTAGAACAAGTGAATAGAGTTTTATATCTTAAAACAATGTTTAATAGTCATAATGACAGTATGCCGCCGGTTACATGATTACCTGCATTGATGAGACTGCGAAACGTACCATAGCCACACGTTTTACCTTACACAATGCAATATTAGAACCAACTGTGATAATACTGGTACGGCTATGAAACGTGATCGGGACGGATAATGAAAGAGAGACGAGTGGGTTAATCTCCGCAATAAAAAGATATACATAATTGCAGGTTTTACGAAGATGTTCTAGTGATAATGAAGAAAAACGTACTTAGCTTTGGGCACGTTGTTAAAGTGAATAATGAAAAAATAGCAAATGATTTAAAGAGAAAATAAACAGATTTATATAAAAAAAGAACAAAACCTGTCGATATTAGCAGATGATTCATCAACTTCTTCTTTATAAGATCCACTTCATATGATGTTAATTCAATCAATATCAATGGCAAACATGGAACCTGAACTGTATAAATTGCAATCATGTAATGTATTATCCTTTGGTTTGTACCCTGTAATCAAATCCCATCACCAAAATAAATTTTCAAATAATAAAGTTTTTACACCAACAATGTAATACAATATTATAATTTGACCTCTTTCAGTGTAAAATATACAGCTGTGACTGCTTTTGGAAAACTTATTAATAATGCCGCTAACATCTGAAACAAAGTTTGTTTCAGTATATTTTTTTCATGCTGATATATTCAAACTATTTATAGGTAATATTCCTTTCGTACTATCCGTGGGTCTAATTAGCTATCTAATATTAAAGAACCTCTGAAAAAGATAAACCAAGAATAAGAAACTTACAGCTAACATATAATGTTAGATAGACACAGAAAATATCCTCATTTAATTATTCAAAATTTGATATTTTCCATTGTCTCTAATTCATTCAGTCACATCATTAAGATTAGTCCCTATATTTTTCGCTTCTTCTACTTTTTCTTTTTTTCTTTTTTTGAGTTAATTTTTACTTATCCATACAAATGGAACAATTATATTATGAACTATATTTTTCAAGATATAGCAAAAATTACAAATTTAAATATTTACCCATGTTTGTATCTCAAAATCAATATTCTCCATAAATTCCGCCAAATATTTGTAAATGCGCATACAATTTTTTATGTTTTGTGTTTTATAATTTATTCTTTCTTTGCCTATTGCGTTTAAAAATAAATGTCTAAATTCAATTTTATTTCCTATAACTTTCATAGTTTGATAGGTAATATCGAAAACCACTAATTTTGTCATATAATTTATACAGAAAGAGATATAGGCAAATGCCATAATCCAAAACCGAATATCGCATATTGGATACATACATGAATTTAATATAAAAATTAAACGAACTACAAATAATAAACTAACGCACACGTAAACCACGTTAGTTACACGAACTTTTGAGGTCATCAAGATTTTTTGAGTTTCATCGATTAAAACATACATTTTTTTAATGTAACGTCCTTGAAATATAATAGAAATAAAAGTGGTTATTATCGTTTCTAACATAGTGTAAGTTTGGGATGAGGCAAAATTCCATATATCAGAAAATGACAATAAATAAGTGAAAAACAACGTGAAAGCGATAATGATGCACAATAATCGTATTAATGACTTTGAATATTGTAAATCATGATAATGTCCAAATAAAAGACGTATGTTGATAATTTTCTTAAAAGTTTCTAAAGAAATTGACATTTTGTTTTCCAGGTTAGAAACAATCACAAGCTGCACTGTAAATGTAAACTAGATTTTACACAACGTACAGTACCTACTTGAACCAAATAAATAAAATGATTACATATAAATTGTATTTATTGCTCAAAAAAATTATGTTTTCAATATTCTAATAACCTTTCGAATACAATCTATTTACTTATAGATTACCACTTAAATGAATAAAGCTGTGTGTCTGTACATCAAATATTTAAAAAGATATATATCATCAAGATTTTGTACAATAAGTACAAAAATTGGCAGTCTAGGGTTTTTTTCTGAACTTCAAGTCTAGGTTAATCAGAGCCCTTTCATCTGATACCTTACTTGAACTAGCAACTTGAATACCAAATTTAGCCCCCATTTTAAGGCTTTACTTTACTCAACACGCAATGCCTCCAGAATTCGGCGGAAAGTGGGGAACATATGTGTCTGAATTGGAAGTGTCTCTCTTAACATTAGGTTCCCAGATTCCACCTGCCTAACCTGCTATGTGCAGGATATAGCGTGAATGTTGTCCTACAGTACAATGCGCTCCGATCAAATAAAATTTTAGGGCGCGCTCGAAGGTTAGTAAATAAACCTGGAAGTACCTCCATAAGATGAATTTGGTAAAAGGTTGGGCCTATTTTTGGCAACAGGAGACAACAGGTGGTATATATAAATTATTCTCACGAACGAAGTTGTGGGCACCAGCACTAGCTGTGCGTATGAGTATTATGTATGACCATGGCATTTTAATATGAGGTCTTTCTATTAATAGAGGCTCATAATTAGAAAGGCGTACGACTGCATAATTGCATATACACATTAAAATGTTGCAGTCAATAAATTTTATAGAAAGTTGCGTATAATACCAATTAGCCTAATTTACCTTTTTTTTCGATCATGGAGTTAACATTAATGCTGATGCTGATGCATTAATGCTGATAGCCCTATTGGTTTTTACACCGGTGGGGGGAGGGAAGAGGGTACTCTGTCCCTGAAGAATTGCAAGCACTATGTGACTGTCTGTGAGGAATTCGAAGATGACGACGAGGAAGGGCGCCCCCTGCGGAACTCAAACCTCGGGTTGCGGGCGTCGAGCGTACTAGTAATCTAATTTGCTATGGCATTTTACTGATGACAACATTGTATTTTATCAATAACCAAATTGTAGAAAAGACTGCATTGGATAAAATTGAATTTGATTTACCATTTTGAGGTTCAGCATTTAAGGCAAGTAAAGGGATCCCTGAAACTTAAGAGTGAGCTTATATATGCGTGTTGAGTGACGTCTCATCATCTATTTTATGAAATTTATCTTCCCGCGGTGCCTAAAGCAGTATTACTTTAAAAAATATTTACACTATCAATGTTATTAGAGGCCAGTTTATATTTCCATTTCTTTGTTCTGGTGTTGAGACAAACAGCGGCGTTGAGTTCCGCCACTCAACACTCACGCACACGCCTTCAGAATTCAGTGGAAAGCAGGGTACAGGATACAGGATGTGCGGGATATAACGTGAAGCTGATTTAATGTAAAAAAAAAACTAAACTAAAAACTAACAATCTTATACAAGTACACCCAGATGCGACAGCTATACCACCACCCTACCTAACTAAATACGATAAACAATAAAACTCGTCAAGAATAATAACTTGGATTGTATAAACAAATAAAATAACGTAAAATATTTTATCTCTTATGAATATAATCCACGTTTTATGGCTGCATTAAATTTGAACAGTTTCCAGGGGGTAGCATAAAGATGGCATAAAATTTCTGAGCCTCCAAAGGATTATCTGGCGCCCCAGGTTTTTTTTATATTTTAAGAGCTACTTAAACCTTTGAAGACGATTTGAATAATTAAAGCTAGGTGATAATTTGCAAGTGAAAATATTTTCTTCTCTTACTTTTTTTGTTGTTCTGCTTTTTGCTTGGCGAATGGGGAGGGTTTAGTGTTACAGTGATAATACTAAAAACTCATTTTTTTGCTTAGAGATGTTGCAGCTTTATAGTTTAATTATATAAAATCAATTCAGCTTCACGCTGCATCCCGCATTTTTTTCACTTTGGACAAGACAAAGCGTAGCGTTGAGAATGTAGAAAATGGAGAGCCTTACTTAACACTAGGTTCCCTCTAACCATCCTCTAAAATACAAGATAAGGCGATAAGCTAAAAAAGTATAAGTTTACAATTTCAAAGCTTTAACTTTTTAAATTTCTAAAACAATATCGCTACTGACTGCGGTCCAGGAAGTTAGCAATTATAGAGCTATGTATCAAAGTTGGTGCCCCTCGGCGACAAGCAGATGAATTTTCTGCCATCCATCATCCCCCGTCCCTCGAGTCCGGTAGTTCAAAAGTTAAATTGAGTGCACTTTATAAAGATACATAGAGATTGAACGGTTCTTAATACTTTATTGTTTCGTTTGGACTTTAATGAAAATAGTAAATTATGTTATTAAAACGTGTAGTTCTTTGCTTCGACACCAGAACGAAGAAATGGAAAGTGGGTGACAGAGTATCTTAACACTAGGCTCCCAAAAAAACACATAGTAAACACGTCTCAGTTTCTGACTGCAAATCTACGGTTGTGGATTCGATTTCTACTCAGAGGAATTAATTATTTTTATCAAGACAACGCGCGGCGTTGAGTTCCTTTGCCTAATCATACGAAAGTTACATAACTTGTATTTATTTTATACAAAATTTAATTGTTAGTTATCAGTTAAATTTTACATGTGTTAACTAAAACCAATTTCATGCAAGATTAATTGCGAAACAATATTAATTACAACTAAAATGTTCCAATGAGCTCAATTAGATACAACTGACGAATGGAACGATTTAACAAATAACTAATATGAAACTAATTTTACAAATCCACGTATTGGACTAATATTAAATGGTTAGTTTAGAATGGCTCAATTTATTATAATAATTTGGATCTGTTCTTCAATTGTTCGTAGTCAACGCGTTGGTTTAAATTAATTTAGTATCTAATAATTTGTATTCGGGAGATAGATTATATTTTAATTATTCTACCCCACTCTGGTAAACGAACAGCGGCGTTTAGTTCCGCCATTCAAAATTCTTCTTTCACACAATGCTTCCAAAATTGATCGGAAAATTAGAAACTGGGTATCTTAGCATTAGGTTCCCTCTGCCTTCTCTACGGAGTAAAAAAAAATTACGTAACTTTATTGCTTAGTATCTCGAACTTTATAATATACGAATTAATGTTCATCAAAAACAATGAGATAAGCCATTTTCCGTTCCCCACCTACTGAAGAATTTTTAATTACCTTGATCGGCGGAACTGAACGCCACGCTTACTCTCACTACTACAAGAAAATAAAAATAGTAAATGTCATTCCCTCGAGTGGGAATCGAATCCACAACCATCGCGCACCTACCCAAGTCATATATCTTATATAATATCCATATTTATATAAACCAATAGTTAGATAGCACGTAACTAATGAACTATAGTCGTAAATCAAAGCGGCCGTATATTAACATCGCACAGTATTGACAGCGGACACCGCACGCATTTATCAACGTGTCTAAACATGAGTTCGTGTATTGATATTGAAAGTTATATACCTATATTGTTTATATTAGCAATTAAATTTACGTGTATTAATTAAATAATTAAATGTGACAGGTCGTAGGTTCGATTCCCACTCGAGGAAATTAAATATTTTAATTTTTTTTTGCTCACTCTGCAAACGAGGCAAAGAATAGCATTGTGATTCGCCGGTCAACACGCACTGTAATGCCTTCAGAACTCGAAAGAAAGTGGGGAACGGAATATTTTAACACTAGGTTCCCTCTGCCTATCCTGCTGTAAACTGCTAAACCTAGTATAAATCGTGATTGATTGTCTGATGTTTATTTTTATTTGCCTAAGCCCGAGATATTCAATACCACGAGTTATTGTAAACGATATTTAGAAAATCCATAGAAATAAAAATACTATGTGAAAATACACAAAACCTCCATCCAATTTGCGAGAGTATCGCTTACAATTGCATCGTATTCAAACGTCGCCATATTTACGTATCCTATTTGCTTCTACTTAGAGAAGTAATATTTTTCAATAGAAATAGAAATGTATGTGTTGATTCTAAACATATGTGTATTTTTATTTTCTTGGCTCTATTACAAATTTTCCTTTTTTGTTTTTTTTATTGATATGTGCATCTAATCACGCTAATCTCGTTTTATCCCGCACAATGCATGAACCTAGTGTTAAGACACTCCGTTCTCTACAAATTCAACAAACAACGTGCCTAGTAGCGGATCGTGATGCTTTGAAAAGAAAATATTAAATATTTCTTTTCCTCGAGTGGGAATCGAACCCGCAACCTGTCACATTTAAAGTCTCATGCTTTTTCTTCTGCGCCATGACTGGCCTCTGAAAAATACAATATATTCTGATATCACAATATTATGATACTTTTACTTTGCAAAGCTGTTTAGATTCACTCGGCAATAGTTAGGCTTTCCCTTTGATGCTACCTTTCGATTTATTGATATTTATTTTTCTCCCAATCGTACATTAATAGAAAGTGTGTTTACTCAGCATTTTATCAACTACTTTAACAAAATATGTTATAATAGGGTTTTTTTTATTTACATTCAATAATGGAAAAATGTGATTTGGTCTTTGATGTATTATTACTAGGATTTGTGAAGTTAAAAATGCTTGAGAAGTATAGTGGATATTGATCTTGCAATATTGTCATATTTAAATATTTATACTTTAAATTATATATATTAGATAGATATAGTTAGCTAAGTTTATAATGATGTTTTTGTATAAAATATGTGTAAATGTTAACTTTTCAGTTTTATTCAGTAGGGCAATGAGAAGTACCGTATAGGTTTTACGCAGCAAAACATGCTAGCTTGGTTTTTTCGCCGCCGTGTGATTTTTCTGTGATCATAGTCTTACCCGACTACGGAAGAGCAAAAAGAGGGTTATTATCTTGACCGATAGACATGTATGTATGTTCATCTGTTCATCTGTAGCTTCTAAAATAATTTAGACGTATGCGTATATTTCAATAGATATGTATATAAGAAATAACAGTCGTACATGCAATTTCAATCAGGCGAGTGGTCATCCTGCGCCAGCTGTGGCCGTGACGAGTTCATTTCATATGCTAATGTGCAACCTGCGCTAGTATTAAAATGTTAGGTTTTAGCCTAATATTAGGATGTCGTTAATGTTCATTAACGAAAGGAAATGAAACTGGAGAAGTTCTCTCTGCTAAGTAAGATTAAGCATGGAAAAAACCCCTTATACCAAGGATTTTTAGTTATATATTAAAACTAGCGACCATCTTGCGGCTTCGCCCGCTTTAACTACTGGATTATTCATGTAATGTATGTTTGCAAAGCACTTAAGATAATGTGAAAATTAATTAAACCCTAATGCAANTGCGTCACACGAAATACAGGTATGGATAAAAATCGTGAAATGAAAAAAAAATCCTACGTCCAAACTGTTGAGGTACCTTGATTAATTTCTTAGGTATGGGTTTGAAATATATTACCCTATATTCAGTTTGAATAAAAGAAGCGCTGCCTCTTCCACCCTGTATATTAAAATAATTTACTAATCATAATCTAAAATACAACTAAGGCCGTCGTAGCACAGAGGCACAAGCTTGCCACTGTACGCGCGACGGTTGTGGATTCGATTCCCAGCTCGGTTAATTCAAATGTACTAATGTAACATTATATTATGTAGTAATCTAATATTTTTAACATGTTTTTATTTCATCATCATCATCGACAGCCATCTTTTGTCCACTGCTGGACATAGGCCTCCCCAAATTCTCGCTACCACACTCGATCCTCCGCTCTTCGGACCCATTCGTTTCCCACCAACCTCTTTCTGTTTTTATTTCCTTCTGGCCAATTTTAATTGAAAATAAGTAAAAAAACATAGCTAAAGGAATTAAAAGCTAAAGAAAAGAAATTTAAAAAATATATTAAAGTATTTCCTTTTTTTATTACTTTTATATAAAAAAATCTAATCTAAGCATAAAATCTTTATTGCTGTATACATCAATATAAACGACCCAATACGTAATAAATATATGATTTATTATGTTTATTGAAAGGGAATTTTGCTCTAGTTAGAGCTGACATAGCGAATATGCAATTTTTGATTAATAACCAATATTTGAAGAAACATTTCTAAAACTTTAAGTTACTCTTGTTATAAACAATATTAGTCTTTTTCCTGAAGCTATCAACCGCGTCCCGTATATAGAAGAAGGATAGGCATTGCCTGGTATTTCCGTTCTCCACTTTCCCCAGAATTCTCAAGGCGTCGATTGTTGATCGGCGGCACTCAACGCCGCGTTTTGCCACATTACCAAAACCAGGTAATGAGAATCTGTACTTATAACAAAATCGGAACTGATCGGATGTCTGTACATGAAAGATATATTAGGTCCTTAAATATTAAATTGGCGGTTAGGAGGAGAGAAATAAAAAGTCGAATATATTTTTTTAATATCATCCATCCATCCATCCATCAGCCTTTCAACGTCCACTGCTGGACATAGGCCTCCCCTAATTCTCGCCACTCCGTCCGGTCCCGCGCCTTTTGAATCCAGCGGATTCCAGCTCTCTTTTACTTATATCAAAGAACAAAGTATATATGCACTTTTGCTGCCTTATAGTATTTCATTGATCGTCAGCTTCACGCTGTATCCCGCACACAGCAGAGTACGCACGACATCTAGTGTTGAGACACTCCGTTTCCCACATTATTTTCATATGTAAGGACCTAATATTGGGGATATATAAGGTAAGATTCCAATCACAGTCTCTGAGTACCAACCAGTCTTCAATCACGTACAATCTACTAACAATGACGATCACTGTCCGTATGTCCGTATCGTAATGATGCCCCGCGGCCTCCACTGCGGTGGTTTGTAGTTCAATTAATAATGGGAATCGGCAAAGCTGACCGCTCCAGTGGTATGGGAATTAAACAAATCTCTTGTGTGTATTGGATGGCATTGTCTTGTTTTGAGTGTAATTTTATTTGTATCGTAAGTTCGATTACCAGTCGGTGAAATATTTGTACACTTTTTGTTTTGGTACAGCAGGAATAATAAAAGGAACCTAGTGTTAATGTTAAGACATTCCGTTTCTCACTTTCCATCCAATGTTCCTGACATCGTGTATTGAAAAACGGTGTTATTCCCCTAATCCACACTAAAATTTTCGTCCTACCAAACAGATATTGTGCCGTTGTGCTATAAGAATCAAATAAACAGAATTATATATATTTTTTTATATATTTTTTTAGTTTCACGCTCTATTCCACACTCAGCAGGTTACGCAGAGAGAACCTAGAACCTAAATGTTAGTAAACACCGTTCCATATTTTCTGGATGCCAAATTTCGCTGAATTCTGGAGGCATTGCATGTTTAGCAGCAAATTTCAATACCGCGCTTTACCTAGACACCAAAACGACGAAATGAAAATATAAAGTAAAATATTCATTTCCTCTATTGAGAATCGAACTCGACTGTATACCTGTCGTATACAGTCATACACTTTGCACCTCTGCATCACAACTGGCTTTAATATACAATTGAATAAAACAAACATTCTTACATTGCAGTATCTTAAACAAAGGTAATTCAAGAAGTCATCCTCGAGGCGCTGCGGAATCGAGAAGCGCTTTAGTCCGATAAGTCGTGTGTATTTCCTCCCGCTGTTCTCGTTATCTTTATACTGTTATACTAGTACTATGAGTTTTCACAAAGTTTAAGAAATATTTAGTTTTCAGCTTCACGCTGTATCCCGCACACAGCAGGATAAGCAGAGGGAACCTAGGGTTAAGGTAATTCCGTTCCCCATTTTTCGATGCATTCTGGAGCATTTGCGTGTTGTGTGGCGGAAGTCAGAAGAAGAAAACCTCGTTATCAGAACAAGGAAATAAAAATATTACCTGTATATTTAATTTGCTCAAGTGAGAATCGAATTAACAACCTCTCAGGTTTACAATACGCCTGTACCCCTTAAATATGTAAATAATGAAAAAAGCCATATCTTTTTAACAATAAACTATTATATTTAATATTAGTAAATTTTCTTCCTAGTATTTTACTATAGTTGCATCCAAGACAGCTGCAGGCGAACAATGCATTATGTATAACTTTTTATAAGGCGCTCGAGAGAATGCAATTTGAAACAAAGTATCAAGTTTAATGTGATTTTAGATTAAGAGTGGCGAGAAAACACTGAACCGGAAGGAACTGTATGAAATGATTTACTGCTCTCCGTTTTATATTTATTGTATGAATGGAAATAATATTTAAGGAAAATAAGAGAATATTTAGTGATATTCAGTTATTAAAACAATAAAGGTTATAAATACAAAACTGCGTGCAAAACGATCTATTTGTTTAGGTTTTCACTGTATCGCGTATAAAGCAGGATTATCAGAATGGACTTAATGTTAGAACTCTCCGTTCCCCATTTTCCGCCACTTGTAGTGACTATAATATATTGTTGAATGGAGAAAATCAACGCCGCGATTTACTTTGTTTGCAGAGAGAAAATAAAAATAATGTATTCCCCCAAATGAAAATCGAACCTACAACCGTCACGTTAATTAGATAGTGATTACTTTAATTTTATTCTACAATTCCGAATAAAATAAATACAATTCCATATAAAGTATCAAAATTTATGTGATTTCAGATTAAGAATGGCGAGAAAACACTGGACCAGAACTGTGTGAGATAATTTACTGTCTTCCTTCTTTATACAGCTTATGTTTATTTAATGAATTTTGCTGCCAGATAAATGATTTCACGTTCTATTTGCTTAAAATTGTCTAAAATATTTTTCATAAATACTTTTATTTGATTGGAAGCCAGTCGTGGCCCAGGGGCGCAAGGTGTGACTGTAAAATCTATTGGTTGTGAGTTCGATCCCACTCGAGAAAATAAAATATTTATTTAAATTTTGATTTGTACAGGATAATAAAAAAATCGATTAAGTACTAATCGGACTTGCTCACTGATGCTTCCGTACCAATTTCAATGGAGTGTAGGTCAATGGGAAGTATAACTTATAAGAGTTAACTGAGCAATTTTCTATTAAATTCTTATAAATTTTCATTCTTCGGATTGTTTACTTTATTCGTATTGCAAGTTCAAATTACATAACAGTAGGTCCACAGAAAGGACTCTATAGGCTCCATATAGACCCCAAGCATTCTCAAGATAAATAGTCTTGACAGACGGACAACAAAATGATCTTAGAAGGATTCCGGTGTTTACCTTTAAAAGTACGGAGCCCTAAAAAAACATTTAAATAATAAAAGCAATATAAATTAACAAAGAACAACACTAATTAAAATATAATCCTCTTCTTTATAATCGCATCCCTAATAGCTATAATAACTCTGTTCCAAGAGATTTTATTACATAGCGCTGGTAATTCATCACGAAATGGAAGATGGAAGAAAAAAACTCAGAAAACTCAGGTGCAGTTTAAAATATGAATATTTTAGTTGCTTTAGAATTAATTACTGTAACAAAAAGCCACCCAAAAAATAAAATATTTTAGATTTTAATATAACATTCTACACACTAGGTCCGTTTTTCCTACTCTACTTAAGGAAAATATGGAATTAAAAAAACACACGTTTTTAAATGAATAGATAATTTTGGGTCAAAGGTCTTTTATGTTTGATGCAGTCTTTAACTATTTTTAAGTAGAGAAAGGAGTGACAATTCCGTAGATTTTCTGTGCTTAATTAAGAAAATATAACAATTCTTACATAAATAATCTTAACTACAAGTTTTTTTTATTTTGTCGCTCTGATAACGAGGCAAAGCACGGTGTTGAGTTCCACCATTCAAAATGCAATGCGTATAGAATTTTTCAATAAGTGGAGAACGGAGTGTCTCACCACTAGGTTCCCAGGTTCCCGTATACAATGTTAAAATGAAAAAAAAACTAAAGATTTTTTATACAAAATTTACAGTCAAATTATCAACAACAATGTTCCTTGAACTAAGAATCGAACCCATTACAGCTTAACAGACATCACAACCACTAAACCAATAGAACTTTCCACATACTCCAGGCTTCTAAAATATCAATACCTATTACCAATTTAACCATAAACCATAAAAGCTATTGAGTGCAATCGTAAACGACATTTCCCGCTCGATCGCACGTCGTCTCTCCTTCATCCAACGTATTCATGATGCTTTATAACTTTTATGACGTTCAGAACTGGAGGAACGGTATTTCCATGTTTTTGGATTTTATTGTTCTTGGAAACTATTATAGTTTCTCTTTAAAATTATATATAGGTTCGCTCTATTGTTAGCTTCTTTCGCTTCGCTCGTTGTAATGATAAAAAAATACTTTTTTGATCTGAACGTTTTTTTTTTATTATAGCAGTTACGACTGTACTTCCTCGTACTCGATATTCTTGATATCTTATTTTAACTTAGCTTCTTCTAGTTCTTATATAATATGTGTGTTATATTTAAAATATATCTCTTATAGCTTAAGTCTGTGCCTACGGAAGTGTCTTAATGGAAACTGAGTGGCCTAACACTAGGTTCCCAGGTTTAGGTGCAAAATGTGATGGAACCTAGTTAGAGGAAACTTTGGTCCCCACTTTTCGCCAATTTTTATTCAACAAGCAATGCCTTAAGGGATAAAGTGACGTTAAAACAAAGGAAAAATATATGATGAGTATCAGTAAAAATATCATCATAATAAACGAATATGAAAATAGAATTGAAATATTGTCACCATAAAATAATATAATTTAGAAAGATAGAAGTTTTGAAATATTGGCTGTCATCTGTTTGGCACGAATACGTTGCTGAAGTAAACATTCAGTAAATTATTTCACATTTCGGATGTGGTACTCCTAGTTCTTTTATTTCTTTTAGCTTCATGCTGCATCCTGCAGTATAGGCAGAGAGAACCTGGGAAGACATACTCCATCCCCATTAAGACTTCTGATCCCTTCTTTCTGCCGAATTATCCAAACATAAATATTTTAAATATTTACATTAAGAACACGGAAGCTATCTTAAAAATTTGTTTAACTTTAAGTGCTGACGTATAATTCCCCAATTAGGGGAATTACAGTTAGTGATAAAAGCACTTACAGTTAGTGATAAACGGAGTGTTTTCCCACAAGATTCTCTTTGCCTAACTAGTTGCGTAGTATATAATGTGAAGCATTTTCTTTCAGCTTCATGCTGTATCCTGCATATAGCAGGGCAGGCAGAGGAAAGCCCAAACCCGAGGCATTGTTTGTTGAGTGGTGGAACTTAACGCTACGCATTGCCTTTTTACCAGAGTTAAGAAGTAAAAATATTAAAAAAGTAATAATTCATTTCCCCGATTGGAAATGGAACCCACAACTATCGCATTTTAAAGTCACACGCTTGTCACCTCTGTGCCAAGACGATCTTGAAAAAAAAAATATTTTCCTTTTATTTCGTAACTCAGTGTATTTTAGCGAATTGAAACGTTTGCAGAGATGATGTGCATTAGGTCTCCATGGCGCGTGGGATTGATAGCGCACATTTGTTTTAGCTTTGTATCATATATGTACATAAATATATGTCTGTCGTTACGTTCACGCTTACATTAGGAATTGAATGTATTAAATGTAATTCTCTGTTTTGTTTATGGGTTTTATTTTTAGGGTTATGTACCTCAAATAAAAACGGATTTAATTTTTTTCTATACTTCAAGAGACCATACCCCTAAATTTCAGCTGGATAAATCCACGCAATCTCGAGTAAATGGTCTCGACAGACGGACACAAAACTGATCCTAATAATAAGACCTAAATAATGAATGGAGTTCTATAAGGTTTTCGTCTTTACCTTTTGAGGTACGGAACTCATAAAACTAAACAATGTGGTTAGTAAATGAATAATTACGTTATTTAAGCGGGCGAAGCCGCGAGCGGGTGATTCTGAAATATATAATTAAATTTAATTTAATGCATTTCTTTTGATTTTGACTAATTAATAAAATGATATTGCATATTATATGAAATAATAAAAACTTATCAACATTCTCATATTCCAAACTTAATTTTTATACTGGAACCTGACCCTCCCTTAACATAATAAACATGCATATTAAAACTGCCCTGAAGCGTTCAGGGAAATCAAATAATATAAATTAAATGATATCACATTAACATACAACGTATACAGAACTGATATCAACCGCTTGTTTGACAAGCATTAGGCAAATTGTGTCTTGGGGCTATATCCGTTTGACTTTGAACAACTGTTTGTAGGGGAATAGTTCGGGTAAAGGGCTTGAGAGACCTGCTTGTTTTATTTAGCTGCTACAAAGAGAATTTTGGGAATTTTGATGGATTTGTATAAGTTGTTGAAACTATTATGGCGTAGTGGATTACAATCTTGACGATTTGTAGGTTCGATTATTACTTCTATTCTAACTCCGGTAACAAATATATTTAAAAAAGAAATGTTTTGTAAATTAAATGGAAATTGGGGAACAAAATCTTAGTTGACGTTAAGTTTCCTATGCAAGCCCTACTATATGCAAATATAGGATGAAACTAAAAAAGGTTACCTGATATCTATGATAAATAGGATCTATAACCATTATATCATAATTTGAAGCTGTAATGGGAAAAACTGTTATAGAGAATATTCCCTTCTTAATGTTTATTGAAAAAGCTTAAGAATAATTTCATTAATAGTTTAACAAAGATAGAAATAGATAGATAGTAGTAAAAGATAGATATTAAATTATTTAACAAAGATACTATAATATGAACACAACAAATATACATAAAACTACATATTTGTCATCAAATCCAACCTGAAATTATAATACCACCAGTATTAAATTCACCCACTGAACTACAGCCTGAGGCGAGGTTTTAACGAACCTACTCAAATTACTTAATGTATGTGCTATTTTAATTACTTATACGATTCGTCTACGTAATAATTAATCGGAATTAAATAATTAATTGCAATTTGTGTATGAATCCCAGTTAATAATTATGAGATTTGAACTTTGATTATGTAACGATGGTGTTATTTTTTTATTTTTATGGGTTTAGGCAATGAGAATTTAGTGATATATTATTCTGCTTTCCTTTTTTTTTCAAATATTTTATAGTTTAACCAAAATACGATAATTTAATTAAAACAATACCTTAAATTAAATTCGAATCCATAAATAAAATCAAATACAAAGGGTCAATAAAATAATCGCTACCGGTCACGAATTCACATGTAAGGTAAAATAATAACTCACAATAATGTTTCTTTTATTACCCACCCCCAAATAATAGATGTACCGTACAGGACTATTAAGGTATTTTTTTTATCTTTTTCTTCGGAATAGAACTATAAGATATATTTGAAATATATTTTTTTATTGAATTGTTCTACCTTAGCTTAACTTTTTTCCTGTAAAATTAATATAAAGTAAGTATTTATTTTAAATATAAATAATATGTATTATTGCGTCCAAGACGGAATATAATAGACAACTTATTTTTTATTAATATAATAAATGTAAATATAATAATACTCTATCAATAGCAATGTGCCACGTAGAAGGTCTACGACGTAGACCGTAGTAAAAAAAGATAAATAAACTGTCTGTTAACCAATTGTCACCGAAATTCAGTACTTCGTTTTACTTAGTTTACTAAAGAATATTCCATTATAATAATAATAGGAAAAATAATAATAAAAAAAACAAAATATAATAAAACACTACGCTTTCTGCCCAATTTTTTAAAATTTTTATAAGTGGTGGAAACTAACTTTGTCGACTAAAACGAAAAACATAAAATGTAAAAATTATTCAAAAGAAACCTGGGAACTTAGTCTTAAGATTCCCTTCCTCATTTTCCATAGAATTCTCGATGCATAGCGTGTTGAGTGACCAGTGGAAATGAAAACATCAAACATTTCATGCTCCCGAGGAGAGGGAATCGAACTCGCAATGTTTACAGTTTGTGCCTACGACAGCGACAAAATAAGAAATTAAATTGTTATAATTGATTGATGAGGCCCAGTCGTGGCGTAAGGGCACAAAGTGTGACTGTACAATCGACTGGTTGTGGGTTCGATTCCCACTCGAGGAAATATTTATTTAAATTTTAGATTTTAATTTTTTCACTCAGGTGTCGAGTTGCGCCAATCAACACCCAATGCCTCGTGAGTTTGGTGGAAAGTGAGAAACAGAGTGTCTTGGCAATAGGTTCCCTTTGCCCACCCTGGTCAGACCCGTAGCTTTTGGCGCTTCGTTTTCTCTGACTACCCGCTAGGGATAAAGCGTGAAGCTAAGTTAAGTTAAAATATAAATAGATTTAGTTTTTTTTCGCAATAAAATTAAAGGTACCACACCCATTTCCATCCACACCGTCGTTTGCCTATGACTAAGACCGTAAAATAAACAAAGCAGCTTGCCTTCGGGACCCATAAAACGTTTCTCAATAGATATATACTTCCTTCAGAATTTTTAAATTTACGATCAGAATCGGAATTTTATGATTGTTTTAGTGTCGATACGTTTATGTCTCTTAAATATTGGATATTTAATCAGCTGTGAACGATTGCAGATTGGTTGAGATTTTTATAGTCGAGGTTCTTGTTGCAATTACTTTATAATATTTATGTAAAGTGTTCTATATTTATATTATGTAGAACCTTATCTATGTTAAATAATAATTAAGTAGATAGGAGTGAACCTAGTGTTAAAACACTCTGTTCCCCACTTTTTCGAGGCATTGCGTGTTTAGTGGTAGAACTCAATGCCAATGAAAGAATGAAAATATTTAAATAATAAAAACTATATTTACTGGACTCCAAGTTTCTCAATCATCTTCCAATTCCATCATCAGACCAGCTCGACAATTAGTAGTGCGTGTAATTTAGATTCTTAGATAAAATCTATACATAGTTTGATACAGCTCGACCTATAACATAATTAAGTAAGTGATTTTATTGAGAATTTTGTGTTATTTTTACCGTTTCAATGTTAAACGTTATTGTTTTATTCAAGCTACCAAAGCTCTAGATTGCATTCCGAGTCGCGCCAGGGTACGGTTATGGCAGACAATCTACCCGCCACCTTCAGGCTTTGTCCCCCCCAAAGAGTGAATACCCGCAGGTTACAACTTGCAGTGGCCAACATGGAAGACACTTAATCGTTTACGGAGCCAGGTTGGCCGATGCAAAGAGCTTCTCGTGAAATGGGGGTACGAACTGAGGGATAAGTCACCCTGTGACTGNCCCCCCAAAGAGTGCCTACCCGCAGGTTACAACTTGGAGTGGCCAACATGGAAGTCACTTAATCGTTTACGGAGCCAGGTTGGCCGAAGCAAAGAGCTTCTCGTGAGATGGGGGTATGAACTGAGGGATAAGTCACCCTGTGACTGTGGCGCCTGCCCGAAATGTCCATTCATCTGCTCACATGACGATCTGATGGAGGCAACAGATGCCGCCGAGTCGACGTGGCTAAATACTGGCAAAATATGATATGAATTCTCCAATCATTGACAAGAAGAAGGAGAAGAATTCAAGTTTTATTTTAGAGTAATTCTGCGTACTCTATTCACAAATTCATGATATCCTCAGTCTTATGCGATTGCTGATAAACAGATAATATGTCAGAATTGTTTTGTAATCTGTTCGAAGTTCAGGGCAAAATGTAAAAAAAATGACTTAATGTCACCGTCAAAATAAAATATGACACTCATATGACAGGCAGAATCTTATTGTTTGTCTACAATACTATTGGTCTTGTTGAATAATTTACAAAATAAACAAATCTGTTTCGTATTAACTACATTTATTATACTTATTATCATGAATACATTCAAAAAATATTTTACAATTATTAGTTGATGTGAATATTTGAAGGTAAATATTGTTTTTTTAGTTAATAGAGATCACATAACAAGTTCTTATGATTTTTATTTAATAATAGAATGAGTTAATCTGATGCTCTTGTGACCAGTAAAAAAATTAATTACAATAAGTTAAATATAATTTAGCCAAAACTTCATTTCACTTTTAAGTGCAATAATTAGAAATAATAAATTGTTTAAAACTTAAAAGAAAGTTAATAATTATACAATAACACTTTTATTTCATTCACAGATATTCGATACAGACATATAAGAGATAAATAGCAAAATGAAGGAAGATGATTTAAAATATACTCTCCGCTTATTAGACAATTTAACAGTAGAATTATTTGAGGTAAGTATATTTTTTTCATAAAGATTGAAATATGAGCTTTATTTAATCAAAAATTAATCGTTTTAGGAAGTGTTACAATTTCTGTATAATGTTGAAGAATCCAAGCCAGTTAAAGAGCTCTCAAATGAACTGCTAGACTTTTTAAAACACAATCTTTTGTATAATCCAGTTACAACATCAGTGGTTCTTAAATANTTTTTTTTTTTCATTATTTCACCGCTCTGGTAACGAAAAAAAGCGCAGATTCCGCCACTCAACACACAATACTTGCGGAAATCGACGGAAAGTGGGTGACGAAAGTGTCTTAATGGGAACAGACACTCTGTTCCCACCAGCTTCACTGCTATGTGCAGGATACAGCCTGTAGCTAAAAAAAACCTTACAAACTGTCAAATCAGTAGAAGTTTTAGTAGCAATGAACTTCACAAGAATTTTTACATAAAAATAATTGGTCTACCAAGAAAAAAATTTCAATATAAATTAGTTAATGCATCGTTATGCATGCAATACTTAGAAATTAACTAAATAACACTTTTACTTTTCCTTGAGAACACAAATCGCAAAATAATTTGTACAAAATTATTTATAATGCTTAATTTTTATAATTCCACGAATAGATTAATCCAGATTACAGTAATAATTTTATTTTGATTTTATTTCTTGGCAAAAAATATTTACTTAATAAAATATAATAAAAACATATTTCTCACGGTTATTGAACCCATGACCTTCGCTCCTAGGTAATGTGCAAAACGAATAACAGAAAGAACAATTATTAAGCAATAAATCAAAATCCAAGGCTGTCTAAGGTCATTAGTAAGAGTACGATGAACTATACAAATCGTTCAATGTATTTATAAAGTATTTAAAAACAAAAATATGTACTCTTTTCTATTCAAATAAAACAAAATAGGCAAGGGAACATAGGGAACCTTGCCCTCCACTATCCAGCTACTTCAAAGACATTAAAATGTTGGTAGAAGATATCGATTACTATGAAATGGTACGTTGAGTTCCCTCACTCAACACGAAAATTGTGTGGTGGAGAAAAGTGTTCAGACACTGTATTCCTCACTTTCTGTTCAATTATAAAGTATACCTTAATGCTTTATTTTCTCTACCAGAGCGAGAAGTGGGGATCGAACTAACAACCATCGTCTCAACAAACATAAGTCATCGAAAACAAAGACTTACATATTATTTTTACTCATCATTAATGCCGGTCTATTCGCAAAGAAAATTATTATAATTAATATTAAATTTCAAATACAATTTGAACACGTTCCAAACGTTTATTTAAGAAGCTATAGTAATTTTATTAACACCTCTCATTTAAGCACTGGAACACCTGCTCGGCAGACGTCTACAATAACACTTGTATTTTGTACTAACGCGATGTTTTAAGCTGTTACAATATTCATTTGAATTTAAATAAAAAAAATAGTTTCTTCACGTTCTATCCCGCATGTAGCGGGGTAGGCAGAGAGAGCCTAGTGTTAATTCATTCCCCATTTTCCGCCGAATTCTGGAGACATTGCATGTTGAGTAGCGGATCTCAACGCCGCACTTTTGCTTCGACATCAGAGCAAAGAAATGAAAATATTAAATATTTTATTTCCTCGAGTTGAAATCGAACCCACAATCTATCGCTTTTACAGTCACATGCTTGTTTGTGCCAATGGGCCACGACTGGCCTCTAGAATACATCTAAACATATTTTTTTTGTTTTTCTTCAGTAGTTAAATTAAATTACTTGAATATTTGTACTTTTCTTTATAATTCATATTGACATGGTCGTAGAATACGAGTAGCATAGGACGTTTGGATCTAAAATTACAAAGAATAACTTTGTACTTATTTATGAAACAACTACGAGGATAGAAGACGTTTCTCTTGAAATCTTTTTAAGCCAACTACCATTATTGGTGCACACAATCTCTAACTATAAGAAAGCCAATTTAAAAGAAATTAGCTTTACTGTCTTATTATAAATGGAACCCAGTCTTAATACACTCTGTTCCTCACTTTCCACCATATTTATATACTTATAGTGGAAAAATAAGAATTATACAAATATAATCATTCCTTCAAGTTCTTAGTTCAAGATCTTAGAACCCATAAAGGCCAGACAAAAAACCAGGTAATATCGCTCTGCAGCACCAAAACCTCCTTATACTATTTAAGTTTTGTATACTGATTCACGGCGGTCAATATACCTCGACCCAAACAATGGTGTCTGGGTTGAAAGTGTAATGTCATGGCTTTATTGTGTCTAAAAATGTATTTGGCCTTCTAAGGACAGACATAATATGCTATTAGAGCTACTTGTAAGAAAGTTTTTTTAGCTTTATGCTGTATCCAGGGTATACAGAGGGAACCTAGTGGTAAGACACTTTGCTCCCCTCGTTCCACCAGCTTCTGGAAGTGTTGCGCAGTGATTGGTGGAACTCAACGCCGACCATTTGCCACTTGAATAAATGTTAGAATATAATTTAATAACATTCAAAATATTATTAAATACTGATGCCGTCGGTGTGCGAATGTAAACGCGACGGTTGTGGATTCGAAGCGAGAAAGTTAAATATTTAATATTTTCTTTTTCTCCTTCTAGTAATGACGGAAATCACGGCGTTGAGTTTCGCCATTTAACATCCAATACCTCAAGAATTCAGGGGAGAGTGGGGAACGGAAGTATCTTTCTCCCCAACTCTCAAGACATTGCAAGTTTAGTGGCGGAGTTCAACGCCGCGGTGTACCCGAGCTAGCAAATGAAACTAAATGTAAAAAGTATTATTTATCTAATAGTTACCCAGTTTCTAAATATCACAAATGCTTTCTATACGATATATGTAGATATATCAACTAAATGACTACTTTGTCGCTAATGTGTCGCTGAAACTTTCCAACTTCATTAATTTCCTCATACATTAAAAGCTGTAATTTAAATAATGAAGAAGCTTGTTTGCTCTCTAACGCAGCGCTTATGTGATTATTATTTAATTAGTAACATGAACGCGGCTTCGCCCGCTTAAAGCGGCGGTAATGGTAACACGGTGTTAAGTTCCGCAAACTAAAATACTTAACATCCGGAAATGAGCGGAATGTGGAGAATTCGGTTAAAAACTGTACGTTTTTTTCTGCCTTATCCAACAAATGTTAATAAAAAAAGTAAATATAAAAAAAATGTTGTTGTTATTGTTGTTCTTTAATTATGGCGATCTATTAATAATAATTTCGTTTCTGTTCTTTTTTTATAAATTTTCATTAAGCATATTAAGTTAGCCTTTAAGTGGAGTTTACAATTTACGTTAAAGAGAAAGATAAAGATTTTTGTATTAGAATTAGAAAAACGTTGGCTTCTTATTAAATAAAAAAAAAAAAACCAAAATCACTTATTTCATGGCCACATCATATGGTAAGGCTTTAGATAAGCGGATTCGTGGACGTTACGTCAAATGCCAACATTTGAGGAAACGCGGCGTCTACTAAATGTATTTCATTATTTAGTATATTAGTGGTTGCAAGTAGATTTAGTTAGTTATATAAAATTCATAGAGAATTTTATAATTATATAAAGTTATACTGCAGTATTGTTTTTACTTTCATACTTATTTTACATTTTTCTATATAAAAAAACGCTTTTTTTATTAATTATAGTTTAGGCAAAGGAAACCTAGTTATACGATACTATATTCTCCTTTTTGAGTCCTGTCTTGCTTAATTATTTCCCCTGAATCTTGGGAATCGAACGAACAACCATTGGACTGACATTGTTTCACTTCGCCATATAAACATAAACACCATTTTCTTTTTTCAAAGAATTTATTTTAAAAAATCAAGACTTTCATAGACATTTTTAAAACAAAAAACAAAAGAAAGTAAACCAATAGACAAAATAACCATAAATTGAAGTAAAAGTAAAAGTAAATACCTAAATAATAACCAGTCAATAGTAAGGTATCCTTTCAATAAATACACTGCAGGGGACGATTAGTACCATTCCTGGAGTCTCTCAGACATAAAAATTGCAAATTATGCGGAATAATGACGCTATTTTTCTTTTTAATTTCTATATTATGAAAGAAGTTGTAGTTTTTGCAGAGAGGCTATCAACTGTGGGAAGGAAAAGGAAGCAATATTTAAACCAGTGTTTAAGTTGATTTCTTTAAAAAAATTATTTCACTAAAATCATCAATATTTTTTTTAAATATGAAAAGAGCAGCAAATGCACAATTATATTATTTTCGAAACAACTTATGGTTGAGGCGATTTGTGGTGCAGGTGCGCGCCTGTAAACGCCTGTAAACAGGTCGTTGATTCGATTTCCACTCGAGAAATATTTAATATTTCCATTTACTCGCCCTGGCAACAACGCATAAGGCGGCGTAGAGTTTCGCTCCTCAGCACGTAATGCCTTAAGAATTCGGCGGAAATGGGGTACAGAAGTATCTTAATAGGAACGGATTGTCTTACCACCAGGTTCCCAGCTAAAAGCTAGAATCTCTTGAACCTGGGGAATGCTTGTGCCCCTTCGCCATAACAGGCCTCAATATAGGTAGTATAATGGCCTAAATAATAGTATGTTAAAATATTTTTTTATATAAAATTTAAATATTAAAAAAACATTTCCATTAAAAACTCCTCGTTCTAGGACAGCATCACAGATTGCTATAGTTTATCCGACAAAGAGCTCAGAAATTCTGATATTGTGCTTCAAAACACAAAAGACAAGCTTCAATGAGACGGCACGATTAAAATTTATTGTTAGAAAACTCCACACAGAAATGTATAATTATTATACTTTAGTTTTCTTTAGTTTATTTTTGCTATGGTTTGTGGCGCAGTGCTGTATCGTCTGACCGTAGAAATGGTGATTGTGGGTTCGATTCCCGCTAGGAGAAGATATTATTTTTATTTTAGCAGGATATGGCACGGTAGGAGGGGAAGCGTTATGTTTTGAGTGCCAGAACTCTAAGCTCCTCAATGAAAATAGTAAAAAATTTTATTTCCTCGAGTGGGAATCGAACCTCGGGTTTTGGTTCTGGCCTCAAACCAACCACTCATTCATCTATTACAGCCCAATCAGACTCCATTTAAAATTGAAATACAATATTCATAACACATTCAGTGGGGGTACGAAGTAGTAATTAACACATTAGCATCCAAATAACTTGCACAAAAGGTGTGTCTGTGTGGGCCTAACGTGTTTTGGATTTGGTAATGTGTGTTCGTGAAATTGATGTGCAATATCAATTTTAAGGTTCCGTAGTTGAAAAGATTTTTAAAACAAGATTTTAGTTGAATTTTGTATGAATTTTGTGCTACCTAAATCTATATCTCATGGACTTAGAATTTCAAAATATGATAAGAAATGACAGTTATAGGGTAAATAAAATGCATGCAAGCATGGCCATACATATATACAGACAGACAGACAGGCAGACTAGAAATTTAAAAAAAACTTTCTGTTATTGTTCCTCTGTATTGTTATTCCTCTTTCCATTTCAGTCAAAAATTTTAAATGTACAGACAAACTATTTTTACTGTTTTATTATATATAGAAATTAGATATTTTTAGCATTTCTTTAGCCTCGTCCACTGACGTCTATATTTTTATACATATCGTCCGCGGGAACCTAATGTTTTTTTAACCTTCCTTACTTCCCGATTTGTTGACAAATATTTTCAATATAAATATAAATTTAAACTTCCACTTAAATATACCGTACAATGTATACAAACCCACTCTCACCAGTATGAAGTGGCCTGATTACTCTGTTTATTCTATTACAGCGGTAATTGTTCACTGAATGGGCTTAGACTGCTGCCATTAGAGATATTGTGAGTCGCTATGGTAATATTTATTACCATTTATTACTGTGATGTCACTAGAGACAATTTAAGATTGGTAATCTGTAGAATTAGTATATATTTTAAAATAATTCTTCAGATTTATATTAAACTCTTATAACAGAGTAATCTGTCACTAAAATCTCTTTTTTCTCTGCAATTTTAAAGCGAGATAACGTATTAATTTATAATTATATATATTCATATTGTATTATAAGTAAACTTAACCATGTTGACTTTGACCAGGGCAGCCATGAGTGGATTGAGCAAGACTGTTGATTCAGCTAATGCACGCCATCTAGCCTCGGGGCCTGTTCTGTAATCTCTTATCATAATATAAGTATAGATTATTATCTCATTCTCTTCTTATTATAGACTAATCATCGCCCGCAGCTTTGTTTGTGTGGACTTTAAAATTTGAAATGGAAAATCGTTCGTTTTTCCTCGAATGTAGAAAGGTAAAATGGTTTTTTCCCGTTCTGTAGGAATTTCAAAATCCTCTTTAATTGCTCCCCTACAGTCGTTAATTCAACTTTTCAAGTACAGTACTTTCATCTGTGTGACACTTAAAATATTTTTTCCTCCAAGTGGGAATCGAATCCACAACCGCTGTACCGCTTTGACCTCTATCCCTACATTTTATATCCACAAACCAGCATAGATATTTTTTTTACAGCATCTCCCCTTTTCTAAAGTCATCGCATCTTAAAAGTAACTGTCATATACTCAAAAGGAACTATCCTAAATTTATAACTAAATTGAGGGCCGTTGAAAGCTTACACTATACTGTAAAGTCATCCTCACCAGAGGAAATATGCTAAGGCCAAATCGAATTACCAATGATTTATTTGTCAGTCCATTTTCTAATATTTCACAAGTCATTGAAGATCGTTTAGAAAAATAGCACTATATTATCTATGTTGAATTATTATAGTTTCTCGTTTTTTTAGCTGCACGCCGTACTCTGCAAAGGGTAGAGGGGAGGGGGGAGGGCAGGGGGAACCTGAAGACACTTTTGTCACAACATTGCACCCAATTTTCTAGATTTTACACAGCAGGATAGGCAAATGGAACCTAGTGTGTACCTAAACCTAAAATGGGGAAAGAAGGGTCGTAAACCCTTCTTTCCCCATTTTAAGCCGAATTCTGAAATCGCTGAATTGTTATATAATAGACTGTAGGGAAAAATTAAATAAACTGGGGCTATTTCATGTAAATAAATATTATGCACCAATATGGCACAATTGCCTTTAATTGTCAGTCAGTTCGAATTTCACGCTTAACCCTATCATAATATCAATTTTGGAACACCTGTGCTGCCACGCAACTTGCGTATGAGTTGTCGATTCTATTTAGATAGATTACAAAAGAAGATTTATATTATAAAAGGGGGTAATGTAGTATGACGATAGAGATAGACTATGGAATTAATAATGTTTTAAAAAAAGTAGAAGTTGCCTGTATACTTTCTTTGTATAGACTCTAAGAATTTTTTATTACTGTGAAAATTTTGGAAAAGTATTTGAGGCCAGTCAAACGCAATGCCTCCAGAATTTCGTGAACGGAAATATCTTAATAGGAACGGAATGTTTGAACACTAGGTTCCATGTACGGAATACAGCGTGATTAAAAAAAAACAATTAAATCTTTTATTTATACTATACTTAACCAACCATATAACATGATAATTCAATGAGTCACGAGTAAATCATTGAATAGATCATAATCGCATAAACAGATGGCGTTTAAGTGAATGTAGGTTGTACGCAATAAGCTCACCTGTTATTTTTCTTACTTTATATTACTATAATATGAGGGATTGTTAGTATAGTAAATGCGACGGTTATGGGTTCAATTCCAAATCAAAATATTTTTTCTAATTTCTCAATCTTGTTATAAGGTTTTAAAATAATAATTATTATGTGATTATAATAAAGTAAAAGCAGCTTCAGTTCTTTTCCTACATACCAGAATTGGCAGAGAGAATCTAGTGTTAAAACAGTCCGTCTTTCACGCACAGTCCAATTATCGAAATGGTTAGTGTAGAGTGACTAAACGAAACACCACCCCTGTGTACCCTTTACCTGAGCAAAAAAAAGAAAATAAACCATACCCCGAGTAGAAATCGAACCCTCAACCATTACATTTGCAGCAGACATACGAGTATATGTTATATAATCATCTACGAGTATCAATCTTGTTAAATATTATGAGAGATGATTCAAAAATACTAATAAAATGAAAAAAATAACAAATGCGTGTACTAAATATATGTACTTTTTGGGAAAGTAACATTTGTTGCTTCGTTACAAAGATATATGACCAAATGTTCACTAGATGCGTGATTTATATACATAAAATTACAAGAGGTGCATAAAATTATAATAAATTTATTAATTTATATGATATATCGAAGTATATACATTAAGTATATAGTTTATTTACCTGGTAAACTTAATTGTTTCTTTTTTCATTTTCACGCTGCCTACCAACGTGAACTTCCTCATCACCAGAGAATTTGCTAATCATTTTTTTCGCTCTGGTGTCGAGGCGGTTTCAAAGCGCAATGCCTCCAGGATCGGCGGAAAAAAAGGAACGAAATGTTTTAACACTTGTTTCCCTCTGCTTACCCTGCTATGTGCGGGATACAGCGGGAAACTATAAAAAAATACTCGAATTAACTTATTCTATATTAATTGTAAATATTTACTACCTTTACACCAAAGTGTACAAGCCCTACCCATCCCTACTTTAACATCACTTAATTATTCAAATTAGTATACAAATGCCGTGTGACCTGCAGTATGGTACACAAATACTGTTGATAAATCAACATTATGCAAATAACTACAAACCAAACAAGTGTTCTTTTCCACACTCATTGACATGAAAAGTTATATTTTTCTTATAACTTTTTTTAGGGTTCCGTAAGTCTCGAAAGGACAAGATTGAATCCTTATAGAATGACTCTGTTGTCAAAAGATTTCGTTTGTGAAAAGATCTCGAGATCGCGTGAATAAATTGATCTGAAATTAATATAAAATCGCTCACAACGGAGTAGGCAGAGAGAATGTAGTGTCAAGACACTCCATACCCCACTTATCGCCGAATTTTGGAGGCATTGCGTGTTAAGCGGCGAAAATCGACACTTTACCTCTTTACTAAAGGAAAGAAATGAAAATATTAAATATTTTCTTTTCTCGAGTGCGAATCGAACCCACAACCTATCACGTTCACAGTCGAACGCGAGTGCCACAGCACCACGACTGGTTTCAGCTTGCTCAAATAAAGATTAACAATCTATAGTTATTAGTACCATTATAAAATACTAGCGGCCCGCTCGCGGCTTCGCTTGCGTGAACTATGTTATTATTAATTTCTGTCTATGGGAGTACCTACGCCCTATAAGTGACGAACATGCAAAATTTGATACTCCTAGAATTTGTAGTAACGAAGTTTCATACAAACTTTCAACCCCAAAAACAACCCCTTAGAAGTCGAATATTGCAAATTCCCGTCTTAGCGAGCACCTACGTCTTATAAGTAACTCCTATGCAAAATTTGAGATTCCTAGCACTTGTAGTTTCTGAGATTTCGTGATGAGTGAGTGACCTTTCGATTTTATATATATAGATTACAGACCAAATTAGTCTCATAATACATTTACTTCCTTACATCGTAAAAATTTCATATTAGGGCTTACTTTTACAACCAACAGTTCTAATAACGAAGACAAAGCCGGGAACTAATCATATGACATTAAATTAGGATGACTATAAAACACTAAAGCTTGGGATATCGTAAACTAAATTAAGACACTATCTTGTCACGAAAATTAATGATAATGCGAGAACTTCTACTGTAATTTAAAATATAAATGTAGTAAAATATAGATTTTGACTTTGGCGGCGTTAAGTTTCATCAATAAATGTACAGCGTTCAAAAAGAGTAAAAAAAAAATACTTGCATCCTAATACGTGATCATGGATTACTGCAACTTGGTTCCCAGGTTCCCTGCCTACTCTGCTGTATATTCCGTATATAGCGTGAAACTAAAAAACACAATATTATATTAGTAAAACACAGCTGAAAAATATGTCTCGAATTAATATGAAATACCAAAAGGATTTTTTATAGTAATTAGGTCTTATAAAGATTACATTTCTAAAGGTGTACTTGAAGTCGCGACCTAATTAATTTACGAAGCTTTAACTTCATAAACATACTAATTAGCTGTTTTGAAAATGTATATTATTACTCCAAAGGAACTAGATTTTTGGTAGGTGTTGGTTTTATAGGGTTCCGTAATTCAAAAAGGAAAACGGTATCCTTATACCACGTTATTGTTGTCTCCGTCTCTCCGTCTGCCAAGAGCTTTTATATCGAGATCCCGTGGATATATTAATTTGAAATTAATATCAAATATTCAAATCTACAGCCAGCTCAATAAAATGAAGTTTCTAAGGCCATATGCATCATTTTTGATGCATTTTGTATGAAATTTGCCGCGTAGTGCTTCCCGTAGACCTACTATCTTGAAATTTGGCAAGTCATATTTCATAGACAAAATCATTACGAAAAGGGCCTTAAAGGGTTTTTTCTATTTTCTTATTATGCTTACCCTACTCCATATAAAAACATTATATATATTTTAAAAATCTAAATAAAAAACTTCAAATTATGACTATACAATTTCCATAATAAATTAAACTCTTAAAAGCTTTTAAGCTCCTTTCAAAGCCATCTTACTTTACAATGATACCTATTACTTAAGTTATTAAGCGCCTGCAGCTAAATTAGGGCTGTTTTAAGGACAAATTACTAACAATCTCAAGAATATTAATACATCATCGCGCAGTGGGATACCGTCTGACTGTAAACGTGATGGTTGCAAGTTCGATTCCCACTCAAGAGAATGAATTATTTTCAACTCTACAGCGCTACGTGCGAGCTATAGCTTTACGATGTATTCCGTACATAGTAGTCTAGACAGTAGGAAGCTAGTGCTAAAACACTCCGTTCACATTAAGATATTTCCATCCCCCCCTTTTACACTTTCTCTCACTTTGCCTCGTTACTAGAGCGAGGAAACAAAAATATTAAATAGATATCCAATCATCCCCACTATTGGAAATTAAACCCACATTAGTTGTACGCTTGTGCCCTATGTCACAACGGCCTTGCGGCCACGGCGTGCGTGATAAAGCGTGAAGCTGAGATAAAATAAATAAAAAAAATTAAATTACTACCTTCATAATATAGAAACATCATCATAAACCTATTCACTACACTTGTATTCTTAGTACTGATATCTCAAAATCACAACCCAATTACTAACTGATTTGCCTTCAACTACCCTCCCTAATGCCTCTAACTAAGCAGACGTACGGCAATTTAGCACACATCGATGTAGACAGAACTAGTAATAGACAAAGGCTTACAAACTGAAGGCCTAATGAAGACCAGATCATAACACCATATGAATATCTTCTGAAAGGAAACATAAACGAAATGTAAGAAAATATTGTTTTATATTTATACTTTACAGAATTTAAGAAAACTTTATTATAATAAAAAAACATCTTGATATTTCAACCCCCAACTCTTAGTCATCACGTTCAATAGATAGATATCTATCTATATCAATAACCAAAGGTCAATAATAGAAATTCGTGCACAGGAAATGATGCAATTGATTGAAATTATTAATTATCCAAATTAATGCTCTTAATTAACGTCAAGGGTAATCTCCTTAAGCTACAGAAGCCTAATATGTCACATCTAATTTCAATTATGTACTAATTATATTGAATATAGTTATGTTTTTTATTATCAGCTGCAAGTTGTATCCCACACACAGAATAGTAGGCGGAGGGAACCTACTGTTAAGACACTCTGTTCTCCATTTTCCACTGAATTCTGAAGGCATTGTGTATTGAGGCCAAAGCGAAAAAATGAAAATATTAAATATTTCATTACCTCGAGTGGAAATCGAACCCACAATCTATCGTATTTGTAGTGACACTTTGTGCCCCTGTGTCTCAACTGGCCTCATATAGTTATGTAAAAACATGAAAAGGTCGACTTTAAGTTGAATAGTTTGTGGAAAATGTATTTTATGGTAAAAAGATTTGTAAATTTAAAACTATAGCGAAAGTAGAATATCAGATTTCATAGAATTACTACATTCAGGCAGCTAGTGTTTTAAGATTGGGGAACAAGTCTTTTAAGTTCCGCTAATCAACAGGGAATAACTAGAAAGTAGGGCAAAAGGGGGGGGAAAAGAAAAGAATATTGCCTCATTCTTTCATGTTATTTTTAAAGGTATAATACTTGTGTCAGAGCAAATAAATAGTTCATATATATATTTTTCTTCTCTAATAAGAATGTCACTAAAAATATGACATTATAAATGTCTACATTTTGTTATATTTAAATATGTAATCGTAATTAGATATTTGGAGATATTCTAGGAAATGCGTAAAGAAGATAAACGAGACTTCGAAGAAAGATTTAATGCGTGTTTTGTGGATTTCGGCCTAAAAATTAGTAAGTAATATACAGATACCTACTTTTTAATATTATAAAAGCTTTAGTGTTTGTTTCATTGAAAACATTTCTCAGGAACTACTGGTTTTGATCAAAAAAAAAATATTCTATAGTTAAGGCTTGTAGGCCATAAAACATCATGTTTATTCTTCCTCCTGACATTAATCCCGGCTATTTCCAGGGTCTGCCTTCCTACTCAACCTACTCCACTTTGCACGGTCTTTTGCGATCATGCTTATTATTTCAACGTAACCCACTGCACTTGTGAAATTTATCTCCGAGATTTATTTGTAGTAGCTTTCAGTTATTTCCATAAAATAATCGGGGCAGATAATAAGATTGTCAATTTAGTGTTAATATACTCCGTTCTTCACTTTCCGCCAAATTTTTCGGGGCATTGCACGTAAAGTGACAGAACTCAACGCCGGGCTTTTTCCCTTGGAGAAATCAAAATATTAATTTCGAATATCGAACTCACAACCTAAACATTGGGTTATAGTCACACCCTTGGTCCCCCAAATTTAATTTGTCATATATTTTTTTATAGCGACCGGCCTCTTAATAGGAAGTATGTTGGGTGGATTCTTTCTCCGTGGTTACAGGAGGTGGCCTATGTATATAGGAGGTGGTCTGGGATTCGGCATGGCGTATAGCAATTGTGAGAATAGCCTGAATGGCTACTTGCTATCTATGGATCCGAAAATTTGTACTATTAAGTAAATATTTATTTTTTACCTTAATATATTCTATAAAACAAACACATTTGTAGAGACACTTTTCGACCAATTTCAAGTTGTAAAGACATTAAGTGTTAAGTAGCGGAACTTAGCGCCGCAGTCGTTTTCGACCGTCATGACACTGNAATTGCACGCAATTTTTCATTATTTTCTTTCCTGCATGTATGTATGTAAATTTATAAATAGTATTTATTGATTGAAATTGATGATTATACTAGTCTATTGTAAAATTTGTTTGTAATAAAGGATATATAAAGAAATGTGAATTTAATAGAGATGATATCACTAATATCAAAAAACAAACATTGTTATTTATTAGCGTCACACTTTGTGGACATAGTGGACAACGGAATATCTTAGCACCATTTGCCTATTCTCCCATAGCAAAATAGCCAACTAAGACATTCCGTTGTCCCCTTTCTGTTGAAATTTAAGACATTACATTTCAAGTTGTGTAACTCAACGATGCACTTAGCAACTCTACACCTGCTATAAAATTTTCAATACTTAATATCTCCTTATCTCCTATCTTACCTAAATTGCAAAATAAAAATAGAATATAAAGAAATAAAGATTCATGGAAACCCTTCTTAGAGCTAGAATATGCCTTTTTCCATCTTCACGCTGTATACTGAATATAGAAGAGTAGGCAGAGGGAACCAAAAAACTGAAATATAAAACTGATAAAACAATGTATTGATAAGTAATAAAAGGTTAACAGTTTCCCCATAATTTTATCCGAGCTTATAAAAGTTTAATTTCGACATTGATATATCACCCCGTAAAGCATATGGCTCTTTCGAACTCGACTTTTTCAACAAACATAACGATATTGTAGTCACATTGTCCGTTTAAAGTCCATAACGGATTAACGATGCAAGTCCGCTAATATTTTATTGCGACTGTAAAATTGGACAAATTCTAGTCAATTTTTGTGAAGAATTACTAATATTATTTTCATATTCTTGCTCTAGGAGAGCTAGAGTTAGGAGACGCGAGGCGTTGAGGTTCCCACGCAATGTCTCGGTAATAGGGTGGTGCGAGGGGAACGGTGTGTCTTAACACTAGGTTCCCATTTTCTTTCTGCCTACCCATGCTATGTGTCAGACAACGCACAAACGAAACTACTGGATATTGAAAGTTGAAATTTGTGAAACTCAAAATACTCGCAAGCAAAGTTCAAATAAGTAATCAAATTGTTTGTACAATTGTTTTAATTTTACTAAACATTTGTAGGATTAGCAAAATTCGCTCTATAATATAGATGACTACAAGTATACGGTTCCATGGTGTAAGTGTGGTGTTCCATGGTGTGAGCACTCTGGACTCTGAACCTAGCGATCCGAATTCAAGTTTCGGTGGAACCTTGTTTATCTTATTTCTTGTGTACACAAAATGTAACTGTTAGTTTTTTTACATTTATTATACTCGTAGCTTATGTTTTTTTAATAGATCTGAAGGCTGGTGATCAAAAGTACTTCCATACAAACAAATTAATGATTGACTCGAAGAATTGTTAATTAACGAACACCTTGTTTTGTCAAGAAAAGCAAATATTTCTTTCTTTCTTTAATCCGCTCTTATCAATTTAATTTTCAAACATGACTTTATAAGATCTTAGCTTTTTCTTTGAACCGCTCTGTCGCCAACGTCCATACCACGTTGAACACACCGGTTCTC
>JAKRZM010001046.1:0-14106 GCA_036379175.1 Heliconius cydno galanthus | reverse complement strand
TAAAAGTAAAATAGCTGTTCTGTAATATAAATAAGGAAAACCTTAATTCTAATTTCATTATAATTATAAAATAATTATATAATTATTAATTTATAAGAATATTGTAAATTACGAAACACTAAAAACAACATTAAAAAAAAACAGGAAACAAAAATTTCTTCTACCACTATGCATATTGCATTATAAAATTTGAGTAAGACTAAATTGCAAAAGTAAGCGATACGTACAGTTAAAGCTATCTCCATTTCAAATGAGGCTTCGCTAAATATGTTAATTGTAGTTTAAACGGTTTAAATCTGGAGCAGTTTCTTACATTCGAATAAATTTACAATACAACACATACATTTTAATTGATTTTGTTTATTTTATGTCTGTGCATGTCTGGAATATAAGTGCAAAGGAAATTTGTTTATTTATTTACTCTTGTGTTTATTGCATTGTCATTTCTTCGTTAATTTTGAATGTTAATAATAAAAATACTGTATATAATAATTATATTATAATAATTACAATGTATATTTTTAATTTAACATTAATTGTAATAGTGTTTCGTATACATATTTATAAAAATTATCCAAGAATTTTTAATTGCAATGCCTCCAGAAATCGGCAGAAAGTGAGGAACGGAGTGTCCTAACACTAGGTTCCTGCCTACCCTGTTGTGTGCGGGATACAGCGTAAAGTTAAAAAATATATATTTGATTTCATTGAAATATTTTAAAACGTACGCCTTTATTTTTATCATTAAAAAATATTCTATATTATAATTACAATTACCTACGAAAATCATACTCAAAATTACCTTCTGTCGAATAAATGTCGCGGCCAGTACGTTTTGTGACTCCGAAACAATCACACCGCCCAATTAGTGGTTGAAAGTTCAGTGCAGATAATGAAAATAAAAATAAAATAAGCCTTTACGAGATATATAATTATATAAGTAGTATTTGTTAAATAAAATATATTTTTTGTAAGGCACTTTGAGCATGTATATTTAGACAACGATGAAAAGTATTTTAGATACATAAATAATCAATTAGAATTTGGATCCAGAGACCATCAGTTGTATGTGAAACGTCTTAGCTGCATCATCAAGGCGATATTGTTGATATGTAAAAAAACCTGACTGTAAATGCGACGGTTGTAGCTTCAATTAGCACTCGAAAGAATGAGTTATTTATTTTTTAATATTGGAAAACGGAGTGTCTTAACACTAGATTCCCTTTGTCTTGTATTAGTTGTCATATATTTGTAGGTAAAAAATGCATATTTAAATACAAGCGGCAACATTTTAAAAATCTTGTTTTATTGTAGACAAAGTCAGACAAAATCAAATTTGTAAAGAAATACAGAATTGAATCTAGCTATTTTTTTATTTGTTAAAATTCGCTTCCCTGACAGGTCTACCATAGACAAAGTGTCATCGAGCGCGCAGCTTTTAATTCTTACAATGTCATCATTCCGTTAGCGGACCATTTGAAACTTTCAACGTTTGAACAGACGAGATTTGGCTTGGTTTCAGTTTTTATACAGAAATTTTTACTTTTATTTGTGTTTTTTAGTGTTCGATATTTTATTACGTTTTATTTTATTTTTTCGTTTTCACGCAGTATAACTCACGGGTTAACGGTAAAAAACAAGTCACGGTCATATGAGAAGTATAGATACAATAAGTACACTAAGTGGTTTAATATAGTTAAAATGAATAATTATTTGAATTGTTATTCATGATTTTCATATAAGATTATTCCAATTGTATCCAAAGTATTTCTCGAAACCAACCTGTAATAAGTCCTTACTTTCAATGTATTTTCCAAGTGTCAATTACATAATAATTATTATTATATACTATAGTATTTTTATTATTAACATTCAAAATTAACGAAGTAATGACAATGTAATAAACACAAAAATAAATAAATAAACAAATTTCCTATGCGTTTATATTTCTGAAGATGCACAGACATAAAATAAACAAAATCAATTAAAATGTATGTGTTGTATTGTAAATTTACTCGAATGTAAGAAACTGCTCTAGATTTAAACCGTTTAAACTACAATTAACATATTTAGCGAAGCCTCATTTGAAATGGAGATAGCTTTAACTGTACGTATCGCTTACTTTTGCGATTTAGTCTTATTCGTATTATAATGCAATATGCATAGTTGTCGAGGATATTTTTGTTTCCTGTTTTGTAATTTACAATATTCTTATCATTTAATAATAATATAATTATTTTATAATTAAAATTTTAAAAAGTTAAAAATACGTATGGATAATATAAGGTTTTCCTTATTTATATTACAGAACAGCTTTAAATTTTACTTTTATAGAAATAATTCTAACATTCACCGGAATAGCTAAATAAGAAGAAGTATGATATAGTGGAATACTTAAATTGCACTGTATTTTCATTTTTATTGAAATGTATTACAGCTTTAGTCGGATTTAAAGTTTCAAAATGAAAATTTTATTTTCACATTTATAAAATATATGAGTGTATTAAATTTGATTTATGTGACTATAAAAACGATTTAAAGAAAACTCTAGAAAAACAAGTAATAAATAAAAGATTACCTAGAAGTTAAAAACAAAGCTAAAAGTATTATTTCTAAAGGAATACCTGAGATATAAAATAATATGAAGAAAAACGTATTGTGCGTTTGTAAATTGCAAAGTACTCAAGTGCTACGGAAGTGCTACGACGGAGCTACGACATTTGATTTACTATCGATAAAGATCTCGGTTATAAAAAGCCTTTTACTGGATATTTGATTTATTATGATGACATACTTACATATGACATATTTATTAAATTTCTAGTCTTTCTTATAGCTTTACCGTGTGCTTAGAGACAATTGTATTGATATTGTACTGAAATTATAGAAATAATGGTATGCCCTTATTTCATTTCATTTTCAAAGACTAAAGGGATTGGCAACAGAGTACATTTACACTCTTTTTTTTGTATAATAATATGTGTATATTTTATATGTAGTATTTAAACTGTTTTGTTTATTTATAAACATTGAGCATTGGGTGGTTTGCATACACATATATTTTGATCTGTTACGGTACATATTTAGATATCTTTCATCTAGAATCATAATTTTTGAATTAACATTTGAATTGAATAATATATTTTTTTAATAACACCATAATACAATTTAAATATAGAGAACCCAGTGACAATACACACCGTTCTTTCACCGTTCACCGTTCTAATCTTTACAATTATTTTAATATTATTTTCAAAGTCAAACTTATATTTCTAAATGTTAAAAAACAAACAGATGGACTTCAATACTTTTATAGACCCGCAACCAAAATCCTGTTATATGAGAACTAACCAACATAAATACATTTCAAAATAACTAACTTGTATGAGAGAGCTACGCTAGCGCTACGTCATTTGATTTAGTGCCGACGAAGTATCTACTCGTTGCGAAACGTGCAGCCGAGCATTCGCCTTAATATGTACTAATAATCTGTTATATACTAATATTTTATATATTTTTATGCAGGAATCGTAAGCACCCAATTAGCAGGATAGGTGGAGGGAACCTGGGAACCTAGTCTGAAGACACTATTTCTGCCAAATTCTGGCGCATCGCTTAAAGCATCGCTTTGCATCGAACCTATCACGTTTACAATCTCACTTATATTTCAATTAGAAATTTAAATTTAAAATCTATATTGAAATAGATATCCACAAATCTCCAATATGTAAAATGACAGAAACTTTTCAAATCCATAAACGCTAAATCCCCAAAAACCTGTATTCATCACAAAATATTGTCTATGTATTATGGTAAAATGTGCTTTTCAAATTTATATATGAGATTTCTTGACATAACTCTCGAACAATGCTACGCAGTAACAATGAAGTTGGAAATGTACTCTGTTAGAAATAGAGCAAGTAATTTTAATAAAATTTTCAGCTTCCTTCTTGTTATCTACGTTTTTATAGACACTATAAAATTAAATATAGGAACAAAAATATGCATTATCTATATATATAAAATCGAAAGGTCACTCACTCATCACGAAATCTCAAAAACTACAAGTGCTAGGAATCTGAAATTTTGCATTCTTCAATTTGCAATTTTGAATTTGTAATATTCGACTTTAAGGGGTTGTTTTTGGGGTTGAAAGTTTGTATGAAACTTCGTTACTACAAATGCTAGGAGTGTCAAATTTTACATGGACGTCACTTATAGGACATAGGTACTCATGGAGACAGAAATTAATATTAAAGTAGTTCACGCAGGCGAAGCCACGGGCGGGCCGCTAGTAATTATATATGAGATGATTTAAATTATATAACTAAATTACTAGGAGCCTAGAATTATACAAGTCACGTACTAAATGTCCCAGGAAACTTGGACTGTAGGTATTTGTTTACATAAAAATGATTATACTTTAATTTACTTGTATTTGCTATTATTTTTTTAAGCTTACGTATATATTTTTTTAACGTCTAAGGAGGACTCGAGTCCCATTACGTTTAAAATTTTCGTTTTCTAAAAATATTTTTTGTCCTTCAAAAATGTTACGAATATATGGCACGTAGAGATCGTCATGGCGCAGGGGCTCATCCGTATGATGTAGACTGTGAGCGTGACGGTTGTGTGTTCGATTCCTACTCGCGAGAATGACTTTATTTTCCTTGATTTGATATTTAGTATCTTTATTTTCCTTGGTCTGGTAACGAGGCAAAGCGCGGCGTTGAGTTCCATTGCAATATTTTCAGAATTTAGAGAAAAGTGGGGAACGGAATTGTCTTGATGGGAACGAAATGTTATAGCACTAGGTTACCTTGTTCCTTCTGCCTATTCTGCTACGTGCGAGATACCGCGTGAATCTGAAAAAAACATGGCATGTGTATTTATTAAAACCATCTATTTTGTTTTTCAAAATGAAACCTATACATAAATTATTATTTTAGTATTCAAAAGTGATTCATGTACTTGAAGTCTTGAAGTATTCGTAGGGACGAACTCACGAAACTTTGTGATATATTAGTCACATTCTAGTTCTTAACTAAAGTGATTTATCACCGATACTGAGACGAACAATGACGTTGGATTTTTTATTTCTTATTAAATTATGATTATATTACTAAAATTTTTAATTTAACTATCTAGAAAAAAAAGATTTACTATATCAATAAGCAAAACACAGAAGATTTTCAATAATAAATAATAATACAAACCTAGACATTCTTCTTTGTAGACGAGAACAGCTTCCATAGTGGATGCTAAAACAATACTACGCTAAAAGCAAATATAGCAACATTAATTAGGTCAATGTACAGCATTGCGAATGAAAATACCGAGTTTGTAAACATTATTGTACAAGAAAATAATAAAATAAAGCCAAAAAAATCCATTTAAATTGAAAAAAACATGTTTTAAATAAGATTTTTCAGTAAAGCGAAGTTCTATGAAGCACATAACAGTCTCGGAGACAAGGTCCGCGCTGAATGACTTCCACTGCCATTCTTATGACTGTAAAAGCTCGCTTCTCCCATTTGTGCAATTAAAAATTATTCTCCAACTCGATGAACTAAGTTTTATCGTGAGAATAAAAAGAGATCGTCCCGTTCCGTTTTATCAAAGTTTGTTGTTCCTCTGGGAGCGCGTTATTTACGTTGCGATACGATAAACTCGATACTGAAATGTGTTTACATCGAACTTAGCACTGAATGGTACAGTGTATTTTGTTTTGTTGTTTTTATAACTAAGTTATTATTAGTTAAATTTCATTATCGATTTCTGAGTAAAAATATTGAAATATTATACAAGTGTGCCGTAGTGACTTTTGCTATGTTTTAATGTTGCACAAATAGTTCTAGACTCAAATACATTTGAACGATTTGCATTACGAAATTTTAGTTTCTTGTTATTTTGACAAAATGAGAATTGTACCACTAGTCTTTTTAGCATTTGTTCAGGTATTCGATGCTTGTGAAGATATATACATGACGAAAATACTATTAAATTTAAGGTTTAGGTTGGATAGACAAGATAACCTAATGTCAAGACACTCCTTTCTCCATATTTCACTCGAATTGGAGAAATTCAACACCGCGCTATATCTTGCTAAAGCGGGGAAACAAAAATAAATCATTTTACAAACATTACCTATGCAGTACGACGTAACAAAATTATATTTTTTACATAAATCCTACACGTAAACTAAAAATAACTCCCAGTTTTAGTTTCTTCACATTTTTCACACTACATATTCCACACTTAGTAATAACTAAATAAAATACGTGCCGACTGGAAGCGAACAATTTACATGGATGCAGGAACAGAAACGAGTCGTGCTAACGAAAATATTTGCATTTTAATATCACCAGAGAATAAAAGTAAACAAAATTACAACATGAAACGCGGACCGCTAACCACGTATAATTAATTTATGACTTTTTTTAGCTTTATTTTTTTATATTTTGTTATTTTTTTTATTGTCTGGTAACATGGTAGAGCGTGGCGTAGAGTTCCACCACTCAATACGCTGTCTCTAAAATTACAAGAGACGTGGGGAGCGGAGAGTTTTAACAATAGGTTTTTTGCCTATATTGTTATACGTAGCATATGGGGTAAAGCTGTTTTTTATTTTAATATATGGATTTCTTTTTAGGAAAATAGAAAAACTTGGGCCACAAAAATAGTCACAAATATTCTTTGTCATAAATGTCCATGCCCATGTTTATACTTGAAATGTTTTAGTTTCCCAGATTTAGTTAGATAATATTCAACGACGAGTCCCGTTGTCCTGCGAAGAATGTTTTTAAATAAGCGAAAGTTGAAAGAGGAGTGACTTATCACTCATCAACCAATAAATAATTATAATAATTTTACGTGAATTCATGAGAAGATTAATTTTGCAATATCGAAAATTATTGCAATAACAATTTATTCTTACATTTTAAATTGCCGAAAAAAAATTGGACATTACAGTTAAAATATACAACGAACCCTAATCAAAAAACTCTTAACACGATACAAAACGGAGTAAATAAAATTTGTTCGCCTAATCTGGCATATGGCTTAATCTCTGAATTCAAATTAGCCCCACACCCTCACACCCCCCTAATGCCGTCTCCTGTCCTCCCCCAGTTATTTATGTCATCCCAAACAGTTACCGCCTACATCGCTTAAGTTAAATATTTTTGTTATAAAACAGCCATTTTTTATTAAAAGAAAACATATAAATATTTAACAAGAAAATGTTAAAAAGGCATGTGATTGTGAGCACGACGGTTGTGGGTTCAATTCCCAGACGGGAAATGAAATCTGTAAAATTTTTGGTTTCTCTGGTAATGAGGCACATCGTAGCAATGACGGCCGCTACGCCAGAGTTTTATCGTAATCGCGGCGGTAGTGGATTCAATTCCAACCCGTGTAATTAATTATTTTTATTTTCTCTCTCCAGTAACAAGACAAAGGACAGCATTGAGTACACCTCTCAACACGTAACACTCTCAACACCTATCTCGAAAATTAACCGGAAAGCGGAAAAATAAGCAAGAAGGCATATCAATGACATTAGGCTTCCTCTACCTTCCGCGTTTTATGCGAGATTAGACGTGAATGAAAAAAAATATCTTTTATTGTGCTAACATACGGCGTTGAGGTCCGAAATTCATCACGGAATGCCTGGAGAATTCGGGGGAAAATAGGGAACAGAAGTTTCTAAATGGGAACGAAGTATATTAACACTAGGTTCCCTCTGCTTACCCTGTTATGTGCGAAATACAGCGTAAAGGTGAAAATAAAAACATTTAACATACATAATGAGTTAACCTCCTTTTATCTCTGCACAATCGAGTTACAGTATAAAAAGAACTTGAAATTAGTAGGATTCGACTTTTAATTGCACCTGTATCGTGGATTGGATGTTGCGATAATGGCGTCTCTTTAAGTGTTAATAGAACCTATAGTTCTAAAGAAAATGTTATATTTACAGGTTACTATATGTTATTGGATCACGCTGCATCCCGCACACAGCATGGTATGTAGAGGGAACCTAGTGCTAAGATACTCCGTTCTCTCATTTGCTGCCAAATTCTGGAGGCATAGCGTGTTGAGTGTCGGAGTTCAACGCCGCCCTTTGCCTCGACATCAGAGCGAAGAAATTTAAATATAAATTTTAAATAAATATTGCACTTCCTCGAGTGGGGATCGAAGCCGCAACCAGTCGGTGTACAGATGAATTATTATTTATTAATATTTTCATTTTTTCGTCGTCTTAACACTAAGTTCCCCTGCCTACCCTACTAATGTGCGGGATACACCGTGAAGCTGATTTAAAGTGGTCATATTTCACTGTACCTAACACCTATTTGAAATGTTTACTCTTGAAAATATCGTTAATGATCTATATTAAGGAAAATGAGCAACAAAATCATTCAATTTAATTGGTTTCGAGCAACTCTGTTCATATAATTTATATAACGACCATTAGCAGCCAATACTCGCTACAGAATTGCAGTAAGTTATAGTAGCTTTTTCAAAATAATGGCTTTATATGACTTTACTGAACACAAATATTTTTAAAGTTGCGCATTGGAGTTTGAGAGGACCTAGTGACCAGACACTTTGTTTTTGATTGTCTTTTTGGAGATAGATGTACTTATTGGACTACTTCCTTCGATCAATTCTATTTCAATCCTTTGTGATTTAAATGTGGTATATTCTAAATAAAGGAACAGTCCAAGTTGCATCAAAATCGGCTCAATATTTTTTAGATATGAATATTTATGTACCACATCAGAATTTTATATAGGTTACTAGCGGACGCGTGCAGCTTCGCTTGCGTATTTAGGGGTGAATTCTAATAACCCATGAAACATGTATTCGATGAAATATTTTTAAGTCTAAATTTCAAATTTTATAAAAATCGGTGGCGTTTTAAAGATTTTTNTTTCACGTTTCTACGCACAGCGGTTACGGCTGTGCGTGCGTCTTACCTCAGTCAGTGAGGACAAGTCCTTTTATATATATAGATAACTGGTACCATATATATGATATAGGTACATATACAGGTAGGTTCTTGACGGGTATTTAAAGTATTTTTTTTAATTACTTGAATAACTTTTTAAATTCCATTAATACATATACTTCATCACTGCTTGTAAAAATCACTAGGTCTATTTAATAACCCATATCTAAGAGGTATTAAGGTTATAGTCGTATTATGTTTAAAATAATATAGATATATAAAAAATAAAAATAAGTATATATTTTAAATATATTTTTTTGTTATTATTCAGCCAGACCTGTAAATATCATTACAACAGTTACCAAATAACCTTGCCAAGGTTATTTAGAGAAGCTCCCTTTATAATAATAATAAATATAGAAAGAAAATGAAAATGAAAATATTATTATAATAACTATATGGAACAAAAAAATGAATGGTGTAATAAACAAAATGTATTTGCGGGTTTTCTTTGTACCGGAAAGTTAGTAGCGCACATATAAAAGTTTGTTAATATTCAGGTGAGCCGCTTTGTGTGTGACCTTTCATAAAAAAGAGTGTGTACCGCCGCCGTGTGTTGGAAACTTTTAGACAAAAATGTTATAATAGTCCACTGTCATAGAGTGGACTATTAAATGTTTTATTCAAAGTTTTATCACATTTTTTTGAGGTAGTAAATTGGGAATATGAACTAATATTTATGTTACAGTGAAAACTATAAAAATTTTATATATATATTTATTGTCTATAACTAAAAAAAGCAGCTTCCAGACAGAGAATCCAGTGTCTTAACTTTTCATTTCCAACTTTCTTAGATTTTTGAGACATTGTGCATTGAATGGCGGCTCGACTCCGCGCTTTGTCTACCAGACCAAAAACATAAAAATATAATTTAAATATAATCATATCCTCGAGAGTGAATCGAATTCACAACTGTAGTGTTCACAGTCAACCGCTGTCCCATTACACCACGGCAGTCTCTTTAGCTTCACTAGATTTCTAAATTAACAAAATATCGATATGGTATTTAAATTTATTCAATCGAAGAAAATAATTTACATATTTGAGGGGGTGAAATTTAATTTTGGCCTTTCGCGACTAGGAATCGAACCCACCACCATAGTGGTTACGTCCGGACACTGTGCCACAACGGTCTTAAAATATTAGTAAAATCACGCTGTATCCCGCACACAGCGGGGTAGGCAGAGGGAACCCAGTGTTAAGACACTCCGTTCCTCACTTTCTGAAATTCTGAGGGCATTGCGTGTTGAGTGGCAGAATTCAACGTCGCGCTTTGCTTCGACATTAGAGCGAAGAAATGGAAATATAAACGTAAATAAATATTTCACTTCCTCGAGTGTAGATTGAACCCATAACTACTGCGTTACAGACACACCCTTGTGCCGCTGCGCCACGAAGACCTCAAAATATGAGTTTTGTTTAATATTCCAGTACATTATCTCAGCAGACGAGGTCATCATGATACAACATTATAGTCATTTTAATTCCGGAAATAGAGATGTCGAGATGGGTGTCCGGGAAATGTGACGGCTCGTACAATTGATGTTTGATGTTATCTTATAACATAGTTGACTGATATAATAAACATATATTATATGTATTATAATATAAAAAATATTGTTTTTTTATAGTAGTCTTTAATTTACTACGCTACGCTTCGCTCTGGTGTCGAGTCGACGCGACGTTGAGTTCTGCCATTCAACACCGCCTTCAGAATTCAACAGAAAGTGGGGAATGGAGTGTCTTAACACTAGGTTCCGGTTCGGTTAACCGGCTTTTACAACAATATAATTCAATGAAATAAAATTTAAAAATTATAATGAAAATATATCATTAATATATTTAAAAACTATAGGCAAACAGAATTGCATAGCACCAAACCATTATTCTCTATATACGGGCCAGTTACATTCATCAAATATTTTTTGTACACTTTTGAGCGCTACCCGTTTGTTGATCAAGTTGAGATTTGTGACGGTTCATGGAAAGGGTTTTGGATGATGTTTGTCATTTTAAATCCGACTGTCGAAGCCTTAGAGTAATTTATTAAATAGAAATTCCATGTGAAATAACGGATAAGAAAATAATGTAATAAATCAGATTTAAAAAAAAACTAAGTCTTAAGTAAAAGTGTGACGGTGACAAGGTAAAGCGCGGTGTTGAGTTACGCCACTCGAAACGCGATGCTTTGAGCGGAGGAAAGAAGGCGACAGAATGTCTATATATTAGGTTCCCTCTGCCTACCCTACTATTTCCGGGATAAAGCGTAAAGTTGATTAAATAAAAATTATTCTATTTAGTATATATTTTAAGATAATATTATAGATATCGTGTAAAAGTAAACAATTATATAATTACATATACCTACCGAGATATATATGTGAAATAATAAAAACATTTTTCTATCAAATAGGACGACATTGCGAGCAAATTACAAGCGAGTGAAGCCACGTGAGGACCACTAGTTTTGTAACAAACTATTAATTAATTAACCCAATAACTGTAATATTATTCTGAAAGAAGATTTTTTTCAAACAGTATAGGTCATATTTATTTTATAAGCTTTCGAGTATTTTCATATTATTTACTGCTCTTTGGTCCGCGGCCAATACTAACTCAGTTGCATAATTGTTTGGGGTTGCAGTTATATACGCTGTCACGTTATTCATTTTACAATTTATTAGGATTTTTATTTCGAAGCGAACTTATTCAGTTTATTTTGTTTATGTAGCATTGTTTTTTATAGTTGAATTTAGTTTTTTTTGTAGTTACGTGTTTTTGTAGTCGACTTTTTTTATGTAGTTACGTGTTTTTGTATTTGGTTTTTGTTGTTTTTGTTTCTCCTCATGTGTCTTATTAGATGCGCGGAGAATAGTCGGTAATAATTCTTGGGTTTTCGTTCAGGAAGACTTATTAGACAGCAAAGGCGTTAGTCAGCGCCACATTTCGTGTAATTAGAGTTTAAATGTAAGCAATTACCTTATCTACAAATGTCTTGTTAATTATTAAAGTTCAGGTAAACTAATCGGAATGGTGAATAATAGGAGGCCAGTCGTAACACGTAATACTTTCAGAATTCGGCGAAAAGTGGGAAGCGTTATGTCTAACAGTAGGTTCCCTCTACCTACCCTGCTACACGCGGGATACAGCGTGAAGATAAAAAAAAATATGTTAGGAATGTTTTCCCTGTTGAAGGTATTAACAAAATTATTATTTTTTATTTAATGGCAACTAGGTCTGTTATAGAATACATTTTCATCTTGTGTTTTTTGGACTACGAGACCTAAAAATTTTTTAGTGCCCAATATACATAAAGACTTAAAGGTTCAAATAATTAAAAACATTATACATATCATTTTCGATTTCGATTTTCATATCTCGTTTTTTCTTTCGTAGTTTAACACTTCAAAACTGTTTAAAATATTTTTCTTTTTCACCAAAATAATAATCTCAAATAAATATAATAAAAGAAAAACATGACACAGACATCCCACAACTCTTCAACATTCACCAATTTCCTTAATTTTACACATCAAAAGTCGCAATTCCAGCTTTCCTTATCCCAAAACGTATCAAATAAAACCATATATTCAATCAATTTTCGTAATGTCCCAGGTGAGTACGAACGCGTAACTTTACTATCGTAAAATGAAATAAATAAATAAATAAAAACTTCACGCTGTATCCCGCACATTGCAGGGTAGGCAGAGGGGCCTAGTGTTATGACTCCCTGTTTTTCACTTTACGCTGAATTTTTCGAGGCATAGCGTATCGAGTATCGAAAATCAACGCCCGGCTTTTGTCTTAATAAATAATAATCCATTCCCCCGAGTGAGGATCGAACTCACAACCATCGTGACGGCCTGAACTTTATATAATATTATATTTTTAATAATTATACAATATTATACTTTTTTGTCGATGTAAAAGGATGTCACCGCAGAAAAATAAAAGTAAAAATAAACAGCTAAATAGCATTTGCAAGTGAACCCTAGCTGACTGTGCCTGAAAGCTATTCTAGTGAAAGAGATCTATTGTTGTTTACAGAAAAACAAAATGTATGCAAGAGAAATAAATGTTAAATAATAAAGGAAATTATGTTAATATCGGTGACTTCTAAGTGCGAAAGACGGGAGCAGCCGTAAACGAAAATGAAATTAAATTAACATTCTGTTATACGTTTAAGAAATATTAATGTCTAAGCTGGCGGATCGTTTGGCACGGAGCTCAGAGGTAGTGCCGCATTACTTACTAAGAACATATTTTATATGTTGATGACTTTCTGTAAAGGGAAATGTTTTATTATGTTAGCTGTATTCGTATATTCGTATTAGTTTCTGGGAAAAGGAAAACCGGCGGTAGAAGAAAGTCATGGCTAAGGAACATCAAGAAATGGACTGGAATTAAGATCGCCGTAGATTTGATTCATTTGGCTAGGGACTAAGGATGCGAAGTTGACTCCCAACCTTTACTAGTTGGAGAGGCACATTAAGAAAAAGAAGAAGAAGATTCGTATATTATACCCTAGTGGAGCCCACAGCACGTGACTGTAAACACGATGGTTATGTGTTCGATTCCTACTCGGAAAATGTTTCTTTTTCCTCGCTCTATTAGTCTTTCTAACAGAGCGTGGGAAAAAACATTTTTCCTTATTAAGCTTATTAAGCTCTTTCTGCTTATCAAGATGTTCTTGTGTGTGTGAAGTATGTTTGTACGTATTAGACAGCTTAAAAATATACGTCGCGTACTAAAATTTTCCTTTTAAGGAGTATCCATCAAAGGATATTATTAAAAAAAAAATCAGTTTCACGCTGTATCCCGCTCACAGCAGGGTAGGCAGAGGGAACCTAGTGTTAAGACATTCCGTTCCTCCACTTTCTGTCGAATTCTTAAGGCATTGCGTGTTGAGTGGCAGAACTCAACGCTGACTCGACACCAGAGCGAGATAAATGAAAATTATAAATTTAAATAAATATTTAATTTCCCCGAGTGGGGATTGTACCTTGTGCCCTTGTGCCACTACTGGCCATTATTATATTATACTAGCGACCCTCTTGCGGCTTCGCCCGCTTTTACTACTGGATTATTCA